>JXWZ01013674.1:0-12004 GCA_000956215.1 Anopheles farauti No. 4 | reverse complement strand
AGAGAGAGAGAGAGAGAGAGAGAAAAAGAGAGAGAGAGAGAAAGCTCTCACAACTCAAGATCTTGCGCGATCTTAGGTAGATCGGTGCATTATGAAAACACAGCGTGTGTATGGATTCTGACTTTCGTATGGAAAATTGTGCGTGAATCGTTTCGTACCAGTTTTATCTTTTTTTTTGCCAATAGAACGTTGCTAGAACAGTAGAACAAAGCAGGTAGTAATGCACGGGATTTGCCGTTCTCGTAACAGGAAGGCGGCGTTCCGTTCCCTTGTTCCCTACCTGTCTACCCGTTTCTATGGTTCCAGGCATCGAAACTGCGCTACTGCGTTCTGCATTAGATTATTTATGGGCCTCGGTACAAGCACACACACACACAACAGGTGATCATGCTGGCTGGTTAATGGTCCTCTTGAAAGTTCTACCAAAGGTGCTTTTTTTGGTGGTGGCTCCGTAAAGTCTCCGGTGAGAGCCTTGCATAAAGGGCTCTTGAAGGGCTTCCAATTTCCCTGCGCTGGATGGATGGTCCCAGTCAACTTATAATGTGTGAAATTCCCACACACATGTACAGTTTGCCACCATCGCCGTGAAGGCAGAAAGTGAGCAAGCTTTACATACATACTGTTATGCCTTGTCCACGTGTTTATTTAATTTTCATTGTAAGCCGAATCGCGTCGAATTCGGTCGAAAGGAAAACAATCGTTTTTTTTTTGTTTTATTCATACTAATTTCGGTTGTTGCTGTGTGTGTGTGTGTGTGTAGCCTTCAGTATTTGTGGTAGTGGTAAGTGGTTCCATTTTCTAGCCAAAACACACCGATTACACATCGATCGTTCAGATCGGATCGTAATTTATCGTAAAATTATTGTCACTACGTCTACGCATTGTTTTTTTTGTTGTTGTTTTCTTAATGGTTGTTCTGCCCCATGCAAGAGCGCCAGACACACCCGGTTGCCCCGGCCAGCCAAATATTATCCACCCGTCCACCATGTCTCGCCCCACCCCGCGCCAGCCTAACTCCACGATGAAGAACGCGCTGCAAAGCGGTACGGCGGAATGGAATGTTAAATTTTTGGTTGGTGGCGCTGCGAAAACGGCGTCGATCGCGGACGCACCTTATACCGGACCCGATCGCTCCGTTGGGAAAGAAGGAGGAGGCACGGGGGGACAGGCCGGGTGGTGTTAATGCTGGCGCCAGTTGGTCGTTCATTCATTCATACGTTAAAAATGGAAATCTCACGCACGAACGTATGGGCACACTGGACATTGGTTGAATTCCCAGTTCCACTTTTCGGAATCCAGTTTCAGCGTTCAACCTCCTCCTTCTCCTCCTCGTTCTCCTCCCGTTTCGTAGACGTGTTTCGTTTCTCGTTCATTTGTATGTTTCACTGTTTGCCTTCACTACGTATTGCGCCCATTTAGCGCCATCCATCCATTTCCGAAGCGATGACCTTCCTTTTCCGAAGGGGTGGTGTTCCTCCACCACATCAGTCGCTATCGGTCGCGAAGGAAGGTGAAACTATGCAAATTAAGATTAGCCTTTTTGTTTATTTCGGCTTTTTTTCTGTCTATCTCATTCTCTCTATCTCGTTTGTATGGCGCTTGTTTCTGCTTCAACGACTGTTCGATCGTAGGTATGATGGTATCGAGCCAGTGCTTAAAACGATGGCCAAAATCATCACCGTCGTCATCTTTATCGGAATCATTCAAGCGTTCCGAGATGGGCATATAAAAATTGCACTTCTCTTTTTGCTACTGTTGCAAAGACACGTATTAAAAATTACTCTACTTTCTTCGCGGTTACATTCTGCAGCAGTTTTCCGTTTCACTTGACTGTTGCTGTTGTGTTTTTAAGTTTTTATAGACACTTTGACCCTGAAGGTCTTTGCCTCTTTCTTTTGACAGTGAAGAAAGTTACACGCGACTTGTTCATACATACTCTAACTAGTTTCCCTGCATGGCCGCCTGTGGCGCTTATCGTTCGTGCACAATGTCAACTGTCAGTTTGTCAGTTGACTTTGGCATTGATGGTTGGCGGTTGCCATGGGCACAATTGTCTCCATCGTTCATCCCGTAGCGTTAGTGCGTGGTGCAAAGTAAATCTACGAAAAATGCGCCCAATCATCATCCTAGGGGCGCCTAGAGGCAAAGCCGGCTGCCGTTTTTTTTGTTTTTGTGTGTGAAAAAATGCCAAAAATGTAAACAAAAGCTCCCTGTATCACCTCCAGCAGAGCACAGCACACACACACATAGCATGGCGATACTCGAACAGTTTGTATGCGAAATACATACACATACGGTACGGCAAAGAGAATGAGAGAGAGAGAGAGGTAGAGAGAGAGAGAGAGAGAGGTAGAGAGAGAGAGAGAGAGGCTGCCTCTCTATAGGGTGCGAAAAAGCCCGTCTTTCTTGGAATGTTGATATACCTGCTGATAGTGATTGATGTGGCTAATAACATGATGCTCTATTGGTGCTGCATCCATTCGTCCACAGGCATTAAATAGCAACGTCTACTATGTTCCACCTGGAAGATGCTTTAGTACTGGATTTAGCATCCTGTAATTTTGATTGTATTTAGCATTTCGATTTAGGATTTGAGGATTGAGGATTTAGCATTTTCGTGCCTTGCTGGTGCTTCTTGTTTAAATAAACATATCTAATTGTTCGATTTTCTTCTCTTTCTCTTTTTCTCTTCTCCTCCCCCCCCCCCCCCCTTCCTTCTCTCTTTCTCGGGGACCTCAACTCAACCTGCTGCTCCGGCGCCTACTACGACGAATGATGGGATGCTACTTTGTTTTTGGACGTTTGGTTCCAGAAGGCGATTAATAAAACGATGACGACGGATTGCAGTGACCTTCGGCTGATGAAGACGAAGCAGAAGCAGACGACGAAACGAAAGCTTACTCGCCACGTAAAGGCGTTTTACATCGTACAGCAGCAGCACGATTCCTATTGCTACCAAAGCGACAACAACGGCCCAGCGAACGACGCATCCTTGAACGGTGGACGAAGAACGAAGAACCCAGCGACAGCGACAGCGAGCAGAACGAGAAGAACGTTACGAACGCAGAGTGGCGGCAACATTGGCCGCATTGCCCCAGGAGCGGAGCCATCGTAAACGATAGATTTAGGACGAAGACGAGCATCGAATCGGAGTATAGCAGAACGGCGGACGTACGTTCTACCGATATTTAAACACAAACACACACACACGAAGGTAGTAGCATCGCGACCGATAGCGGCCTGGTGTCTTCATGGATCGGCGCAATGGCGGCACTAGTTTGGCGCCCCCACGGCCCCCTAAATCGTTGCCCCGCGTGCATCGTCCCCGGGCTCCGGATCCAAGCTGCGTCACACCCGTTACCGCTTCTGCGTCTTCTACCCCGCACCCGCCGGCGATGATGCCCGACAGGATGATAATGATGATGGGCAGCAACGGTGGTGGTGGCAATGGGGGCCACCTTCAGCCGCTGCCAGCCCCTGCTGCCACGACAGCGTCAACCCCACCACCGCAACTGTCACCAAAACCGCGACATCTGATCGGCGGAAGCGGAAACGGCACCAGCGTCCTAAGTAGTAGTACTAGCATAAGCAACGGCAACGGTAACAGCAGCAGCAACCTAGCGAGTAATATCAGCAGCAACAGCAACAATAATATGCATATTAACAGCAACAATAATATTAATAATAATGTTAATAATACTATTTTTATTAATAATAATCCGCATAATCAAACGAACCTGCAAGCAGCAGCCGCAAGCGGCGGAGGTAGTAATTTTAACACCGCTAGCCTAATAAGTAGCAACGGTATCAATAGTAGTAGTAGTAGTAGAAGTAATAGCAGCAGCAGCAGCAGCAGTACTAGCAATAGCAGCAGCAGCAGCAGCAGTAGTACTAGCAGTAGAGGTAATTGTAATCTAAATAATAACGTAAATAGCAGCAGAAGTGGTAGCAATCAGCACCATCAGCCCCATCCTCCACCTCCTCATCCTCCTCTTCATCCTCATCCTGCTCCATCGCAGCATCATCATCATCATAATCATCCGCATCAGCAGAGCAATCGAAGTATCGGCAGCAACTCCTCAACACTGTCGTCCGTATCGTCGAGCTCGTCGACGGTGGCGCTGTTGAGGCCACAGATAGCGCCACTCGTACCACTGCACACACGATCGTCAACGCCGCCCCCGCCACCCCTACCCCCTCATCAGCGGCCAACGTCACCGGCCGGTAGCACGTTCGCCCGGCGGCACCTCAGTCCGGCACCACCCCATCTCGCTAGTATTCCGCTCGGTGGTTCCGCGCCACCGGCGTCCGGGGGTGTCACCCTGCCGGTGCTTTTGTTGCCCATCGATCAACCGATCGGCGGTGTGGGCTCGAATCCCGCCTCCAACCCGACGACCCCGGTAACGCTGGCCGCACCGAGACCGGAGAACGAGCGGTTAGCGAACGAGTACGTCGATACGCCGTTCGGACGGGGTCACAACAACGGGGCCACAGCTGGAAACGGTGCCGGCAATATCATTCCATCGACGACGGGCGGAACAACCCTGGCAGGAGGGGGGTTGTTGCAACCGGTGGCAGTGGCTGGCGGCGTCCAGCAGCAGCTTCGCAATGTGGCGAGTGAATCCGAGCTGCCGAGAACGGTAATAACGGGCCAGCCGAGGCCAACCGCACTCGTAGATCGATCGGTACGGTCACCACACGGCACGAACAACCACAACAACAACAACGCTAGTGACATTATCCGTGTGGTGAAGAGCGTAGAAGGACGGCATGGAGTGACGACGGCAACGATGACACCGATGCTCTCCGGCAATGTTGGACAGGGACTGACGGCGGACGTGAATGGCATCGCGCGCAGTTCGTCCATCATCACGAAGCAGCCGACGAAGAAGAAAGACGGTTCGGATCGGCATGAGCTGCTGGAGCTGGAACTACACCGTCACCACCACCACCACCACCACCGGCACCACCATGGGCACCATACGGCGGTGGCCACGGTCGGTGGTGGTGGTCCGGGTGGTGGCCCGGGTGGGTTGGGTGGTGCCGTGACAGCGGTGGGCGGTACCGATGGTTTGAATGGGATCGGATCGATCACCTGTCCCCGGTGCCGGCGATGCCGCTGCGAGGAGTGCCTTAAACCGCGGCCCCTGCCTTCACACTGGTTGTGCGACAAGAGCTGCCTGTGCAGTGCGGAAACGATAATCGATTACGCGTCGTGCTTGTGCTGCGTGAAGGCACTCTACTATCACTGCTCGAAGGAGCACGAGTTCGAGCGGGAAGTAGTGGGCCCAGACGGGGCCACCGAAACGGAGACGGTATCCTGTGCGGACGATCCGTGTTCCTGTGTGCCGCACAAGCGTACCACCCGCTGGGGCTGTCTGGGTGCGCTATCGCTCGCCCTACCGTGCCTCTGGTGCTACTGGCCGATGCGCGGCTGCGTGGCCATCTGTGCGCGCTGCTACGCCAAACATTCCCGCCACGGGTGCCGCTGCACGCAGCATCCAATGGGGATGCCGCTGGCCGGTAGTGCCCTACTGATGACCGGTGGAACAGGCGGTGGTGGTTCGATCTTCGGAGGAGGTGGCGGCGGCGGTGGTGGAGGAGTGGTTGGTGCAAACGCAGGTCTAGCGAACGGAACCGGGGGACGGGAATCAAACGGAAAGGGTGTCGATTCGATGGATGGTGACTCGCCGCTGCAGCATCTGCATCATCATTTGCGGCATCACTTGAACCATCATCATCAGCATCATCGCTCGGCGGGTGCGTCTCCGGATCTGACCACGCCCGAGAAGCGGCTGCTCGATTCCAGCGTCGACACCTACTGACATTGGTCGTGGCGTTGTTGGTCGGATGCGAACCACCAAGCCAAAGGTGACGACACCGATAATGACGGTGACGATGATGATGATGGTAACGACATCGGTGGTTGCTACGATCGGTGCGAAATTATCGACGAACGCCACCACTACGAGGATGATGAGAATGACGATTCGACCATGGTCATGATGATGTTACACCTGTAGAATCAACCAAACCCACACCACCCCACATCATACCACATGCGTTCCTTCTACTTCTTCCCCTCAAAACTCCCTTCTCCTCAAACATCCTTTTTGTACAGCGCCACTAACTAACCACCACTTCCTCTAACCGTTTTGCCACACCTTAACGTAGGACGGCCCTCCGTTCCAGGAGGCAGTCCGTGACGAGATCACATCCTTCAATCAACCGCGTGCGACGACACCGTATTCCGAGTGTGGAAGCGTTTCGTTGGGGAGTCAATTATTGTCATTACTATTTTTTTTTTTTGTAGAAATTTTTCCTCTCCCATCCCATCCCATTCCTCTAGGAGTCTTAAGTGACGCGTGTTTGTGTCGAAAAAAAGCTGAGTGTTGCTGATGGACCCGAGCTTTCATTCATGCGATCATCATGATCATGATAGACATCTGTCTGGCTGGCTGAGTCAAACAGGACAGGAAATGAGGATCGGTCCTTAGCTTTGCGAGATCATTCGTCTTCTCCAATGGCGTGTTTCCTTATCAGAGCGTTTACGAGCCCTTCCTCGTTCGTCGTTACAGTGTGAAGATGGTGTCGGTCCAGCGTTGATGTGTGGGTTTATTTGAACAACGCACACACACCCACACACAAGCAAACCCTCCAAATTTGCAGCACAATCAATCGCAACTGTGCCTGCCATCAATGGGAAGAATGTTCCTTTTCCCGGAGAATGAGAACGAGAGTGGAAAGGGAACCGAACAATATCAAGTCCGATGCCGATGGCTTTCCAAGGAGAGATCCGATTCCGATTCAGCATACCTGAATTGTGCCCGCGTGGTGTGGCCAACCTGTGCACATAAAAAAAAGGTTAAAAAAACCCAACCGGATTCCGATCCGATCCGCACCACTCCAATGGGATATGTGTACCATCTGTTCCGTTGCCATGCCAACGGCACATGGCACGCAGGATGCGGGCAGTTTGGTTGGGCATCACCGCTAGCCTTCCTTGTCGTCCCGGGATACGCGGGAAATATCTTCTTCAATGTAGCATCATTATGTGTGTGTGTGTGTGTGTTTGCCAGCTGTCGACACAAAAACAACACTCACACGCGCTCGCAACGCAAACGCACACATACGAACGTTACGATTACGTTTCGTTTTTGTTGGTGTATTCAGTTTCCCAATGGTAATGTTTGGAACGACGGAATGTGGTTGTTGCATTTTGAAGTCCCAAAAGACAGGGCGTGTGTGTGTGTGCGTGTAACATACAAGTATGTTTTCCCTCAGAGCCGTTTTTTGCTATCTTATACTTTTTTTGTCTGTAACCGGAGCTCATATTTCCTGGAAATTACATTATCCTCTTCCTTTATCGTTTTTTTCCTTCTTAGCATACGCACACGCACACATACACACACATACTGTATGAACCCAAGAAGCGAACGCATTTACGCACGCAGTCATCAAAGTATACTGTGGAAAATCACCTTTGTTTTTCTACGACGTGTTCCGTCCGGACGGTTTACTGCAGTACACTGCACTGTGTTTCATGGCGTTCGCGCCAAAAATGAAGCGTACTAAGCCAGCGCCGCCTGCTATGTGCAGTGGATTGCACGAAGTGCACTCGCGTTCGGATACGGACATCTTCTCCTCGAACATGTAGTAGCCGTTGCAAGGATTCAATGCCGAATGCCCGAGGAGCATTGTGAACTTTGATCGTCTCGCGTCCCGCGACACCATGAGCAACGCGTAACGTAACGTTACGTAATCTGTTAGTGAATGCTTGAACATCTGCTTTTGTTGAATTCTATGCTATTGCAGAAATGATGTTTCAAGTGATCATTAAAAAAATTGTTTACAAATTCGATGAAACGTAAAATCTTTCCAATTTGTAGCAAAAGCATACTGAAACAACAAAAAGCTGTGGTCGTTTTTGAGCGTTAATAATGTTCTTCCCTTTTCTCAAACAACAAAGTGCGTCATCGCAGAACTGTTACGTCCGATAAAACGCTTCAAAATCCTCACTTGGGGAAGGGAGAGTCGCAGCAGCGCACATACGTTTTGTTTATTGTTGCTGTCGTTTCACTTCCCGTGTTCCTTTTGTCGCGCCCAGCTCCGAACTGCGCCGATCATCCAATTTTTCATAACAATTTGCACGATCTTTACTCTTTGGTTGGTGTGGACGTTCTGGGTCGTGCACGGCGAAGGGGAGGCGGGGATGAGGGTGAGGGGTTGATATGTGCGCAAATGTTCGCCTACGTCGGGAAACTGTTGCGCCCCTGTCGTCCTCTGGCTTGCTACTGTTGTGCGCAGGGCGAGAAGAATAGTCGAGAGAATTTAAAAATAAAATTCATTCATAAAAGTTCTTTCCCCTTCAGCGGGAAAACACACACCCACGTACACTCACATCCACGGGGAAGAACTGTACACTGGCTCTGTCCAGAGGAGGAGGGTCAGCATTTCCCTCATACACGCGCGGAATATGAGATTTTGTACTTTTTTTTCAATATATATTTGGTACTTTGGCTCTGGTTGTTTTTCGAGTGTTGAAATTAATTTTACCTTGGAACTGGATGCCCTCAATAAGCAGTTTCACCGTTTCTCCACCCACCACCGGTTCGTCGGGCAATCTGCTGGGAAGAAATAATCTTTTGTTGGAGAATTGCCAAAACAAATCGTGTCCGTAGGTTCGCCACAAACACAAACGCAATTCTTGCACACATACATGCAGATATGGTGGTGGTAGTGCTTAAGTTCGACTGTGAAAACCGACACCTTGAGAACCATCGTCTCAAGCATCTTAGCAACCGACTCCTTTGACCCATAGCCTCCTAGTTCCGTGTATGTACACGAAAGTCCTTTCTGCTGTTCCGTACCTTTTTTATTTTAATTCTTACTTACTGTATAACAGTGACGTTTAACAGTTTTACTCGACAACGATCATTCCATTGCCCACTCCTTCCAACTCTTTTCCTCCGACCCCACGAACCTCCACTGTGTGAAGTATGTTATTTCGCTTTCTTAAAAAAAAAAAAACAAAAACCAAAACATCCTGCAAACCCCTCAACGTACCTGCACTCGCACGCGGTGGTCGCACCGGTCCAGAAAACTAAAACAAAAGGGCGAGCGAACAAAGATGAAGCAAAATGAAGAAGCAGAAGGAAAAAAAAGCAAAGACAATTCGCGTGAACATGGAAAAAGCAAAACAAAGCAAACGAACTCAAGATTTCGAGTAGGATTTAATTTCCAGTATTATCTAGTCGTGCATTATAGTGTTGTAAAAATCGATGAAACAAAAACGGAAAACCGAGCTAGGAAACAGCATTAAAACACACATTAAACATGTAACACACGTACAGAAACGCGCAAAAGGCGCGTGAAACCCGGGGGGCGTCCGCACCCGGGGCGCACTTAGTCCTTAGAACGAAAAACACGGTGCAGGAGTGTAACAAAACAACAAATTACGGGCAACATACAAGTGCGGTACTAGAAATAGAGAGCGAGAGAGAAAGGGTAATTATAGTAAAGCAGTGTCGAAATCAAATGTAAGAATGATAAACTTATGATTATCTAGGAGCAAAAAACACACGTGCGCATCATCGTTATGTTAGTATGTTTTTATTTTTTGTAATTTTATTTTGTAATGCAGTGTGGAATAATGTGGAAGAAAAAAAAACAAACAAACAAAACATCTGCTACCCTGAACCAGAACGTGCGAAAGCACACGTTTCCGCTTCCTTTAAAAAAAATGGCATACATATCCGTACAAAAAAAACAAAGACGACCCGTTTTTGTGTGGAGACAGGAGGACACAAAAGGAGTTGATTTTGCTTGTTTTAACCTGTGTCCCGAGTTCTCGTAGGACAGGACAGAATGCGCTAAAACCGTTGCCAAGAAAGGAGCTGGACAGAGGTCGCGATGTTTGTTGGCTAAGCAGAGCAAATGAGGACGGCAAAATTATTATTTTATTTTAAGTTAAGCATTTTTCCTGTCGACATGTTCTCACTGAACATACGAGAACGCGAGAAAAGGATGAAAATGTGCGCGCGTGAATGTGAGCAACAGAGTGAGAGAGAGAGAGAGTGAATGCGATATTGAGTGTCAATGTATGAAAACTTAGCAACTAGACGAAGAGGAAGACGGGCGTCGAATTATAGGGATGGCCCGAAGAGGTCAAAGGGGGCGGGGGGGGGGAGGGTGGTTGAGAGAAATGGAAGGATATCCCATGACGCTTTGAAATATTAAGAGAACGGAGTAAATACAACCAGCCTATAAACACTTGTAAAAAAAATCATAAAACACATACACACACACAAACACAAACTGGTAGCGTAACACGCTCGTAACTCGGATAAAAGAGACGGGATGATGCGGGAGGGGCGGGGAGAGTGCTTCGTTGCTCTGATAGATAAAAAGCGATTGTAATATATACTAAGAGAACAAGAGAGAAAATAAATTATTTAGCTAACAAATCAAATAACAATGGAACCAACTGGACAAAACCGATTCATTCGTTGTGCAGCTGCTGTGGTTGCTATGATGGAAAGAAAGAGGAAATAAATCAATCAAAAACGTGGTTCCCATAGAAACTTAGGTACCAGAATGTTCCAACCGGTGCAGGCAAACGAAGAAACGGTACTACTACTACTACCACTATTACTAGCCTGTTTTGACGGGAAGGATTCTCGCACTACACGATATTGGGCAGGATTCCAGGATGTTTTTCCCCCTACTGATTTCGTTCCGCCTATCTATGGTTGCTTAATTGTAGCCTCCGTTCCGTTCCGTTAAGCAAAAAGAAAACAAAATTGTGGGCCTTCATTGAAACGAATTGTGACAAAGCAATTAGAAAAGTTATTGTAACGTCTGTAAGCTAAATAAGATGGTAGTACCATTGCAAAAAAACCCACTCTGTATCGTAATCCGACCACCTGAACACACAGAAACACACACGCGATACCTGATAGGAACCGAAACGAATGAACTGATTAAACAAGGCATCCAATTTTGAAATTAACTAATACAATCTCTAATCGAAGTGTGTGGTGGGTGGTCGCTCAACGGCTAGAAATTGCAGCAAATGATAATTGTTGCCTGATAACTGATTGACTGATTGACTCTTCAGACGAAGATGATAAAGTGAAAAAAAAGTGTAATACCATTCACAAATGTTGCATTCACCAACCAAGGAATGCGGTTAGTGGCGGTGGAAAGAATGAAGCGAACAGTATAATCGCACACAAAGTGTATACATCCGGATGTTATCGAGGGTAAAGTGTGTGTGTGTGTGTGCGGCCATGCGAAGAAAAGGCCGAGTGTAATCAAATCGCGAAACGCAGAAGACTTTTTACATGAGAATCAATATTTAACGCTTTAAGCTGAAAGAAAGGATGGTAGAACGAGAGGGGGACAAGAGGGCGGCGTCATTCCGATGCGAAGGTGCAAGCGGGAAGAGCATGTATTTGTAAACCTGCGCCTGCTGAGATGGTGAGCGATAGGCAGCAGGCGTGGACAAGCGTATTGGTACTGAAACCATGAATTCTAAAAGTCAATCGGCGATGAGTGTAAAAACAAAACAAAAAACAAAACTAAATGCCAAAACTGTGCAAAACTTTTATGTCCTGTATATTTACCACACACACATACATACATACAAAAAACAAAAACAAACTAAACGGTATTGTACGCACTATTGTTACTGTGTCATTTGCCTGATATGTAAAAGAGAGATGCATTACCTAAAGTAAGCGGCCGAACCAAACGTTTCGGTTTGTTGTTTTTTTTTGTTTCGGTGGAGACTATATTGTGCTGAGATGTATGCAAGGAAAGGCCTGAGTGTGAAATGTTCTCATCCATCAGACAACACCAATGAACTAAGATTACTATTTGCTACTTGTTATGGTACATGTTAAATGATTGTAAACGTATACACGTAGTTTCTTATGCTATCACATACACACACAGACACACACACACACACACACACACACACACACACACACACACACAC
>JXWZ01013669.1:0-32984 GCA_000956215.1 Anopheles farauti No. 4 | reverse complement strand
CCCAGTGAAGGAAGCGAACGGAAAATCACGCTCTAATAAGAGAGTGGATTTTTCGATTTTTAATGCCGTGCCTTGTGTGCCTTGTCGCCGGTTTCCGCACCCCTCCCGTAGCAGAAGAATGTTCTAACCTCGCGTTTTGCCGGGGTGCTGAAGCCAACTGCTGTCTCATGGCTTCACGGTGCTGTTCGGTTTTATTTGTCACAGCACCCGGAATCTCAAACAAGCGCATCATTCCTGTCGACGCTCCGTACGCCCTCGAGGAACGCATCTTGACCTCTCCTCGGGGGAGATTACTATTCTCCCGGAGGGCTGCTTGTCATCCACCGGCCAACTACAGAGCACGACGACAACGACGCGCTTGCGACACTGGAATCCCATCAAATTCCGTTGCACTGCGCTGAAACGAAACAAACAAACAGACACTCGAGAACCGAGGGAGGCGAGGATTTTTGGGAGTGTGAAACCAAGCGGAATTGGCTCCCGAATACGGTGGTTTGAAATGTGCCTTTTGCTCCACTCCACGGAATAGATCGGAGTAGATCATGCGAACCGCAAATAGGTGCTGCCAAGCGTATGATAAACGCTAAAAGAAAACGCGGTCTCAAAGCGGTTCTGAATGCGAAGCGTATTATTATCGAGACGATTTTAAATGTGTGGAATCAAGTTTCCCGGAAATCTTCAAATAGTCTCATCCTCTACAAAGAGACCTTTTTGATGTTCATCACACAAAACGCTCTGTCCACGCTATTTACCTAATAGTTAGGGCCTGAAATATCCAACCACGTTCGGAAAGAGATTCGCAGGAATTTCGGGTACACACACAACTCCTACGAAATTTCCTCTGTGAATCGAAACCGAACCGACCATCTCAAGGCACGTGAAAGCAACAGCAAAGAAACCTCGATTCCTGCGAAAACCTAACCGAACCAGTTTTCCTTCGAATCAAGATAAATACCGCTATCGGTGGAGATACACATCAAAATCGGTTCGCGTTGGTGGGAGTGGCGGTCACCCACAGCAGCTGCCTTCATTAATAGCAGAGCCCATTACATTATTGAGAGGAGACAAATGGAGATTACGTTGCTATTTCCGAGATTGATTTATTGGTTCATTGTAGCTGGGGAACGCGGCGTATTGGCGGCGGCGTTGCGTTGCCGGGAAATTCTTTCTCCCTTCGTTTCTACCCGCCGCTGCTGTACGGAGAACACACAAAGGGAGAAATGAAAGCGCCAACCAACTCAGATGTGAACCGAGGTTAATGAAGCTGGATATTGAACGTTGTCGAACCGTGACCAGCAAAGAGGATTGCTCGGGAAACCTGTAGCAGCTTCGAAGCAAACAAAAAAGGAAGAAAAAAAAACGTACCCAACCGAAACCATGCTGAACCGACATTCGCTTCTTTCAGTGCCGTAGGATTGTCACGTGGACCGGTAAACATGAACACGGGACACACGAACAAAAAATGTCCTCCTTTTTTGATCGAATATAGTGTTAAGAAACATTTTTAAGCTTTTCCATTCAATCGCCTTCGCATGAAATGAAAAAGTTTTGTATACGGGTACGATTCAGGAAAACACTGGTGTTGGGAATGGTTTAAGCGTACAGTTTATTTTTTTCTTTTTACGTTGACAACACTCGCTATTGTAAATTCTGTAGGATAGTAAGCAAATTCTCGTAACGTAACGGAAACGTTTCCTTTTCAACATGTTTCATACTATGATGAGGACTCGGTGATACATAAAACGAATCGATTTTTAAATGGAAGATTTTAGGTTATAAGAATCGATCCAATTATAACGAATAGTAATTTTTGTTTTAAAAATCTGCAGTAACGTCAACACAATTACAGAGAACGCATTTTTGTCAAGAGATTGAGAGGCAATCCCTCCAAGGAGAGATATAAAATTGGATGTACAGATTCCAAATCGGTTTCACGAAATGAGAATTCGTTCCTTTTCAAGGAACAGGCTTAGTGGACAACAGAGTGGACAAAAAAGAAGAAGTAGATAACGCTATGAAAGAGAGAATAATGAACAAATTCAAATGTTTCAATCTCCTTTCTTTATAAACGATAGTATCTAGAAGAGAAAAAACATTAACCACATTCACGAGGCCTCGAGGGAGAGATGCTTATTAAATTAGATTTGAAGAGAGCTAAATCAGTAAATGACATTAAAATCTTAAACAAAAATGCGCAAATGCGCCAACAAGCAAGCAATTAGTAAAATTGTATGTGTGATTTTGGTCTTCGGCAGCCTAAGAAGTGAAAAGTTGCATTGGTGTAAGAACTAGATTTTATCATAAATAACTACTTAATACACATAACAAAACTGGATGCATCAAAAGCATGGTTCACATTTTCAATGGATATGAACGTATTATAAAGACCAGTTTTTGAAATTTACGATAATATATTTCAACCATAAAAAATATATATAAATTTTCGAATACAAAGGTTCTCTTCTTAGCTTGAAATAACATTATAAATACTTGAAAAATATCGAACATAGCATTATCAAACTCCAAAAAACAACCACTACCATCCTAGTCAACGCTCGTTGATAGCAAGTGTAAAATTTGAGACAGACTTATCAGCGTTACATATTGAACACGCCCAGTCTCCAATCTCAGGGAGACGAAAACCACCAGATACGTCACACGATTTATGGCACGTACTGAAAATTCGCTTCTCGTGTCGATAGTCGATAGTTCAATAAAACAATAATCACCACACAATGGCATCATGCGGTTTGAATTCAGCACAGCCTTCTTCAAAACGTCCGAAGATAGTCAGATAAAACCATATGGGTACCGAATCGATATTCACTCTTGTCCACCCATTTGAAGAAATAGTCATAGTTGCTAAAACCTTTCCACGTATGACCGCTTCACGGAATATTCTATATATATGTGTGTGTGTGTAGTTTTTTTTCATATTCCATTCATACTAAGTTTGAATCGAATGAACGCCAAAGTATTTACCTAACCAAATTGATTCTTTTGAGCAATAGAGCGAAACGTGTGGGTTATTCCAGGCTTGAGGGCAAGACATTGTGCACCGTTTCGATAAGTGCCATTGAGGATTTGTGTGCCTTGCGTTTCATCAACCAAAAGAAGCATTTTTCAACAGTCGTTTAAATAGTTAGATATGACATTTGTGTGATGATGCCATTGTTTAATGTAATCACAACATTTAATATTCTCTAAAAAATATGATGTAAAACTAATCTTGCTGGAGCTGGTTTCGTATTTCAATTTCAATACAAATATTATGTAAAAAAGTGTCGGAATAGATTAAAATTTGCATAACTTGAGCCATTATTTACTACGTTATTTTTTTTTATAAAAAGAAAACAAACAACCATTCCGTGCGATAGCATCATTAGACATGCGTGTGTAAATTTAAATACACATTTGAATGCTCAAAATAATTACAATTTCCTCCAACCTATTTATGGTAAGAGGATTACATTCAACAATACTTTGACGTTATCATTTTGTTTCGTTTTTTTTTCTTTTATCCTTCCACTCATGGTACGGCGCTTTGTGCGCAGTCAAGCAGGACGGCGGAAAGTATTCACAACAAATTGATGACATAAAATTTGATGCCTGCCTATGCAGCTCTAGCACAGAATCGACGTACCTGGCAATACGTGTAGGGTGAGAGAAAGAGATCCATGGAGGGAAAAAAACAACATTAACAATGTCGACAATGTTGCAGCACAGCCGGGGCCACCGCCACCAACGGAGACGTACGAATCGCATTGATGTTGAATAATAAATGAAATTCCACCACCACGTAACATGCGGCGAAAAATGCCAAGCGTTCCCATCAAACCACTTACAATAAGCAATAATATCTGTAATATATTTTACTTCCACCACCGACCCACGCAAACCCTCCGTTGGCTGACGTAACCTCACATTCCATAGTCAAAACAGGGCACAGGACAGCGAACGCACTAAGGTGCGTATGGATGGGCAAAACGACGAATAAAAACTGCTTCTAACCGAACCGTGGCGGTCCTTCGGGAGCAAAAGTTACTCGCCCGGCCTTCGCAACCTACACGCTCCAAACCGTGAGCTCGAAACGAGATTTTTAGTAAAGAAAGCTTTCCTCGGAAACGACGTATTTTTTCGTTTCCGTTTGTGGTGAGGACTTCGCGGTTGGGAAATGCGTACGAATCACCACTCGTTTGAAAGCCACCACGACGATGGGGCCACCGCCACGATTTCGACAGCAACTCATCAACATTCATATGCTTCGGAATATACATTTTTAACACAACATTGTTACGCAACCGACGGTCGGGGTCGGACGAAATGGCGGTGAGCTTTGAAACGTTGCCGGCTGCAGGAACGTCCTTTCGTTTCGAAGATGGCAGCATTTTGGATGGACTCGAGAAAGATACTTTAGGAACAGGGGATGTCTTGCTCCTTTGCTTTCGCTCAAACCGGTTTCGGGATTTCCCATCGAAGGCTCTTGGTCGATGCTGGGGAAAGATGATTGAAAATTGATATTTGAAAAGAGAACACGACACATGTGGTAGCAATGTGACATCACAGAGTATAAACAGGACAATGTCCTACACCGTTGCAGACATTGAAAAGGGAAACAGCATGGCGTGTGCTGGATGTGAGAAATTACTTTATATTTCTTACCATATGTACGAAGACGAAAAAGCCAACGATTGATTTAATTTCATGCTTATTTTGTGATTGATTTTCTGTTCGGTATATTCCAATCGTTGGTTTACCAATGCTTTGAAGTAATCAAAATTAATCAAATTCATTACCATCGATCATGAACGATCATGAAGAAAGCACATTGCACCCATTAAAACAAAGGATTAATATTTTGGAAACAAAATTGTATATCCTCTGAAAATTACTGAAAATGGATAGATTTTAATTTTTTATGACGTTTTGTCAATCAATATGGTATTTAATACAACTTTTCACAACTTTTAGTTTCAATACGGTTTTTAATAAAATTGTGTAGGGTTTTTGCATCGTTTCAAATCAATTTTTTGTTGTATGTTAGATCATGTAATTTATGAAGTTATAAAAAAGTACCATGTTCAACAAGTATCTGTTTCAAAGACTCTTTTTCCCGATATATTGATAAACTGTGTTTTAGTGTACAATCTATTAAATTATTATTTAATAAATTTTTTAATATTTTCATTACATACAAATTGCATATTTATATGCACTTACAAATCATACATTTGTACAACTCATACCAAACGTTTAACTATTTAAATATGAAGTTATGTGTTTAAAATTATTACAGATGTCAGAAGCTTAATGACTATTCGATTTATAAATCATGATATAATGTCTTCACTATTGGACACAAATGAACAGATAAGATAAGATTTAATGTTTAATGTTTCCATGATAGTGTTAAATCGTACCTTAGCAATGGCTGTTTATAATTATGTTTCGTTGATGAAATTGATTAAATAAAAATAAATAGTTTTCATCACAATGAATGTTGCTTGGCGCATTTACATATTGAAGTAATTTGAATGTTCTAATTAACAAGTATACGAATAACTTAAAATCTTCTCACAATCTGACAGATAAAGTTTTCTTCCCGAACATCACGGAATGCAACTTTTGCTCTTTCAAGCAAACAGCTTGTCGGTAATCAATATCCGATTCTGTTTCAGCTTCAACCCGGTGCATAAGAAAGCAGCAATCATGTAGCTAGCGCTCGCTCCGAAGATGACGTGAAACATCACAAACGAGACGAATGTCTCTAGCGATCAGATTCGGGGCGCAAACTTAACTAACTAATGTGTGAAGAATTAGGAACGTGCTTAAACGCTAATGAACGCCTTTTGCACTCTTTTCAACGGCATCGCTGACTAACTTTTCCAATCAGCTTCAGTCAACTATCATCATCACAAACACCGGTGAGGCGGCATTTTCACCCACCGTGGCTTTACGACACCGAGCGGTGTGAGTTTTAAGGGTGAACGTACCAGTTTGTTCGTGATGCAAAGTTTGATATTCGTACGTGCGTTTTCGGTCACCCCTTTGACGAATGACAAAATTGCATCTGAGCGATACCGCTTCACGATTATTGATTTATTTATCCCGCAGCATGGGATTGCCAGCGACATTGGGAGGATTCAATTCTCATGAAATTCAACCCGATACGCTTGACGTATTATCGTAATTTTAGTTATTCTTGGATACTCTTAGGGTAGCATGAAATACTATCTTCTGATGAAAACCACGTTTGCTATGGGAAAATTGATGCTTTTCCACGCCTTTTTTCTCTCTCTCTCTCTCTCTTTCACTCTCTCTGTCTGCTATCCATACAAACATACCCATTCGTTCTATAGAGGTTAAACGAACGTTTTGTGACACCACCGCACGGCAGGATGCCGTCAGTCACCCACGTTGAACAATAGGTTTCTTCGCTGGGCAAAGCTGATGGTGACGATGATGTGTCGTACTAAGAAGCAGATGTCAAAATAACAAAAGCACTTCTTCAACATCAACATGCACGCACACACACACACACGCGTTGGCACATTGGTTTACTCGTCCTTTAGCATCATCCGTGGAGAGCCAAACCCATCAGTAGCATCCAACCATTCGCAGCATGCGAACCTTTTGTTCCCGCTGCTACCCGTGTTCTTCCCTAGAGGGCGCCACCGTGGTTACACGCGCTTACGATAAGCGACTAAATCTGGTGCTCGCGATTCCACGACTCGCCAAAGCTTGCCGACGACGTTATGTCGCGTACGTGTAAATTATGTTTGCTTTGATTCACACCCATCGCTGGTGGGAGGCGGTCTATGCATGTGTGTTTTCACGCGGCGCTATTTTTTATTCCTCTCCTCCTCCTACTCTCTACCCCCTTTAGCCGGGAGAGGTTGAACCGATGATTATTCCCTTTCGCCGAAACCATTGTTACCGCGACCCAAAAGCTATTACACGTTAAGCGGTCCCAACGATTGACTTTCTGTGCAAGGGCAAAAAAGCGTGAGCTACCGTGCACTCGTTTCACGGCTCGGCAAGGAGCCACAGAGCCACGGGATGTTAAAACAAACGTATGAGAAGTGGGACGCTGTTACGTATCACGAGAGTAAAGGAGAGCTGTGACAGCCAGAACCGCTGGAAGATGGTGAAATTGAGCGAACCCACCCACTCGGAGCGAACAATCACCCACTAGTGGATGACAGTTGGCATAGCGACGGTCGGAAGACGATCAGAGAAACCTTTGTTTGTGGTAAAAAGTTTCTCAAACGGTTTCGATTGTTTGATAGCGACTGTTGAATGGTTTCTGGGAAAAGTTTCTTTGCCCCAAAGGCGGTTACCACCGTCACGTAGGGCGGATTGGTCCTCTAGGAGGCATCCTGTTGGAGCCAGTGGTGTAGTTTCATCTGGTCGTGTGTGTGCGAATGAGTGTGCCATCAATACTTGAGATGACATTAATTGTTACCTCGGAGGGTGTGTGAGGTTGAAGCATTTCTGAAGCAAACAGTGCAATAGTTTTTTTTTATCTAACCATACGTTCAGCTCATAACTTGGTACGCATATTTTGCCTTTGAGTTCAGTCAGCAACTGTCTTGAAACTTAATGATTGTCAGATTATGCGAAATGGATATTTTTTTAGCCTTTTTCGATTTGGAATATTTTATTTACTTTCGCTTTTCTTCTATGTTTCATTGGTGTAATGGCCGAAGTCATGCCCACCGTTTAATCGGCATGATTACGAGTGATTTTATCACCTTCGGTGGTTAGTCTTTCCAAGGAGTGGACGGTCCAAATGGGATCATGGTACCAGTTCCGGTCGTGCGAAATACTTCGTCAATGCCGCTAAACCACCAAATCACCAGTTTATAAATTGTAATAAATTATTATCTTGTAACAAAATATTTCATATAGTATAAATTTTTATCAAATTTGTAATTTTAAATAATACAAAAATCACTCCGTTGGCTTGGCTGTTCAGGCTGAAAAAGTATTCTTCATCCGATATCTCGTCCTGAAGCCCCTTCTCTCAGACAATCGTGGAAGATCGCGCTACTATTTTTGATACAAAGTGACAACTGTAGCTTTAAATCTGGTGGTGTGTTTACACATTCGGTGATAAACATATTTTTTTATATGCAACGATGAGGCGCTTACAGTCCGTAAAGTATTGAGTTGAAATGCACAATCGTATTACATATTAACGCGTAAACTTCTCCTATAACTGCGCGTCCTCACAATTTAACAATGCTTCGTTTATGTCTGTAAATAAAAGCTAACGTCTAAGCTGTCGGTATCCGTAGCAAACATGGTTCCACCCAAATGGCTATGTTTTATCTACAATTAATTAAATTGACGTGCGTTCAACCGGAAACAAATTATCGAAGCAATTTTCCGCCCAAACTTGTTGATTGCGTTTGTGAGGCCAACGTCATTGTGCCGTACGATAGTTGGAAAGTACCTAGTGATTCCCAGCGGGCATGAAATTGCCGGTGAAAGTGTCTGCGTGCGAGAGAAAGTGAGAAGGTGAGCTCATATCAAAAGCTGACAAGGCCGCGCTCGGTGAATCCTTTTCAAGCTGAAGGTGAACAGTACGGTCGGCAAAAACTAGACTAATCCATCAACATGGAAAGTGGATTGGCTGGTGGCGATGCTGGTGGCAGTGGTGAAGAGGTTCGCTTAAGACTTTCGCACGGGATGTGAATTAATGCTCTAGGCAGCTGAGACAGCGTAAGAAACTTCTTCCACTTCTTCTTATATCAGTACGAACAACAGCATCCAGGTGTGCGCGAATCAGGCGATGCTAATTTCCATATTAAATAAATTTTCCCCGGGACACCATCATCTCGGTATCGTCCTTGACACCCTGAAGGCAGCACGAGAGCATAACTCTTTAACACCTGTATGCTTCTTGCCGTTTGCATGGCCGCAACAGCAGCGGGAAGCGTTGGGAGAATCACAACGCGCACACAGTCGAGAACTGGGCGAACGCCTCAGGATCGTAGCGAGTACCACGGAGATCTAAGATTTTCACCTTTCTCATGGGATTAATTCAAGCGTGCAAAATGTTTTCCTACCGTGCCCGCGTTTCATGCTCCTACCACCTACCGTACAGAAGCGGCCGTACATGACACGAGCTGTCAAACATTAGCATAAGCTTTATCAAACCACTAAAGCGGGCATATATTCCCAACGGCGATGAGCGGAGCCGTTAGTATGCCATATAAGCAGTCACACCTTTGTGCTTACCATTATGTTTACCGTTTGTTGGGTTTATCCTAGAACAACCGTGAGCCGGCTAGTGTGTATTCGTGCGATCAGAGGATTTTCAGCATTGCAAGGGGTTGGTTAACGAAAGCCATAAATCGTCTCGAAATGCATGGTATCGATCGCCTGGAGAGATTTCGCCCTGCCTAATCCTTTTCCATTGATTTGCTGCTTTGAATTGCACGAATCACAAATCGCATAATAAAAAGGATTGGATTGTTAGTCTTTTAAGTATGGGCAAAATCAGGTAACCGAATTCGACGATATATTCATTTAAATATTTATCCCGTATCTATGTTGAGCTGTGTCGAGTATATCGTCGAGAAAAGAGCAACACGAAACAAAATAACTGATACGATTTAAAGAATTAATCACTACTATAGGCCATAAAGTTTCAATGAACCGAACCATTGTTATGATATTGCAAGAAAGAGAATAAAGAAAAAAGAATGGTTGTGTTAAGCCTATTTTTAACAGCATAATTATGATACCAAAGATTATTATTTCTGTAGCGTAATCATCAACATCCTACATCCAAGTTTTACAAAACATAACATTGACAAACATATAAATTACAATGTTTACTTTTACCTTCTTTAATATACACTTCTTTCCTGTTATCCTTTTTTCTATTGATAATAATAAAATTATCTAGCAGTATTAAAAATGTTATCAACCAATTAACTAACTCATTAACAATATCCATTCATCGCAAACATTGTTGCCAAAATGTATTTACTTGTGCTTTATTTTACTATTTACTAGAAAATAAATTCGTATCAGTTTAATTTACTTTTAATTATTTATTTATTATTTCTTGTTCAAAGGGTCATACATGTTAACGTAATTTTCCTTTAGATGACTTATTCACGATCTATCTAATATGTATTTTATTTATCGTAATTTTTTTCTAGATTGTTTTATTAGTGCGGAAATAATGAAATGAATTTCTTTTAAGTTTTATTTTGTCAATGTATCATGTCAATCTTATTTCCTATCCAACATTTGTTAAATGTGCAGCATTTAATAATCATGTTCGGTAATTTAATGCAATTGTTGTTTTCATGATTCATAGCAATAGTATATAATTTTAGTTCCAACTGTTTCAGATGATTTTTTCTCTCCATGTAATCACCTTAGCAAGAATATGCACCTGTCTTTAGGCTGTATCCCTTTCGCACATCAAAGGTACCAACTGCACAACTAAGCATACCCATTACTTATGCATAACCTACCCCAACCCGGTTGCGAAGGAAACGCAAAACTGAACGCTAAACGAGCGAAACCAAACCGAAACCATCGTTTGCTTCGTACCATCGGAGGGGTTGCAACGCAAAGCTCGACGGATAATGACGACAACGAAAGTGGAAGCATTATTAGTTCGCCGTCGAGCGAAATCAGTGTCTTCCGGTGTGCGCCTTTGATTCGCTCCCGGCCGGAAGGATGTTGTGGCCTCGTGCAGGTGTGCGGCGAAAGCAGCCAAGCAAGATAAGCATTCGTGCAACACCTTCCAGACCGAGCCGACACTCCAAATAAAGCAACCCACAGCCACAACCACACCTTGCGCACAAGGTGTAGCGCTAATAAACACATCACAAGTCTCCCTGAGCCCACTCATTTCCGGTTAGTTTAGCCGGTTGTCTCTCACCGTCCGTTTCTGGCATGGTGATTAACTGAGGCCAGGCACCGCTGACACTCCACGGCCGGCGAGCTACGGTCAATGACGGCCAACAAGATTTGACGGCTGACGTCGTCCCGGACCGAACATCTAGCCTACGCAGCATACGCCATACTTCCGGGCCATTGCGACACCGAACGCTTTGTGTAGGACCGTATATTAGCACCTGACGAGTCAATTAGATTGAAATTGATACGGGCAACATGTTCGGGATGGTTTTAATTAGATACTGAAATGCGTACACACATGGTACGGTGTGATTTGCCGAATGCAGGCACGCTTTGCACAAAGTAGACGACGGTTTCATTTAGGTTCAATATCTTCTAGGTATCATTGCTACATTGAATGATTCATTGGATGAAACCGATGACCATTGTCAACAGAGTTTATTGAACCATGGAGTTTATAGAACAGCAACACCCTGTACCCTGCCGAATCCAATCAACTTAGATTTAACTTTAAGTTCTCCACCTAAAACCTAAAAAATAAACCTTTAAACCACGAGTTGCTTGTAGGTATGGAAAACGCCTTTTACGGTCTGAGTTATTAAAACTACAAGACAAGCTGTTTGAAAAAAGCTGAAATATCTTGCAAACATTAAAAAAATATCTTACAAAATTCCCTGTAAAATCATTCGGTTCATTTAAAAAATTTGCAGTCGCCATGAGTGTAGACTTCGCACAAGAATGTCATCGATCTACTTTCAACTTCATGGAATATAGTGTAGCACTAATGATTGACTACGTAGTTATAACCAGAAATGAAAGCAGGAGTGCAGATATTTATCATGAAAATCAATATCCACAAAATCTAAATACCAGTATTATAGAAAAAGGGAACTTTTCTTGTGATTGTAACATAATTCTGGCGATGTTTTCTAAGTTAAATGGTATTAATTGAAGACTTTAACCATTTTCACAAGACATTTTTGATGTGATAGAATACAAAGACAATGAATGATGTATTACAAGGTACTAATCCTACCCTAAAATGTGTACTAATCCTACCCTGTACATAATCTATGTACAAGCATGCTGTGTTTTGCTAATCTGTGAAAACTTTCTACAATTTTAGACAAATAAGCATCAACACCAATACGAAACACAAATAAGCTTTTGCTTGTCAGGACAACTTAACAGGATGCGACGTACGAGCGTGATGAAATTGCACCCGATCACGTAGCAAGTCTGATGAAAAGTTCCAGAGAACCCATAAATTTTCCAGTTGTTTCCGGTCGACGCGGGATTCAGGAAACAGAGTTTGTTTCACGAAAAAGGGGTGCGCCTTTTGTGTTGATTTGTTTCATGCTTTCCTTTCGCAGGGAAGGTGTTGGCCCTTTTCTTGCGCTTATTTTGGAGCAACCGCTGGCAAACGCTACCAAATTACAAACCCGTGCATCGAAAGGTATCCTCAGCGCCGAGACCGTGCCCGTTGCACTGACTCGGAGCGTGGATAAAAAAGTAATACAATATCCAAGCAACCCAGGCAAAAAGAGGGTTACCGTGGCACCGAACGGTTCAACGCTAAAAAGCTTCGAAATTGAACTTGAGACGTGATCCGAATTTTATCTGCCACACCAACCCTGCAGGACTCGCTGCACTTAAAGCCATCGCAGGAGGCAGGGTAATAAGTAGCCGGGGCTTCAGAGTCGTGAGTGTTTGTGAGGTGGAATGACACAACCTTGCTGCATATCGTTCTGTGCCTTGGCTTGTCAATCTTGCAGCGCACAATGTCACCGGTGCGGGTCGTCAATTTTACCGAAATTTTTCTATGAAAGCGACATCACAATGGTAATAAGGGATGCGATCGGATACGGTGTGCTCAATATCTAGGGCAAAGCCCCAGCCGCTGTGAAGCTATTGTCCCTGTGGTATGCGAAGGATAGATAGATTATCAGTAAGTAACCATATGTGCGGTTTTTTTCTGAAATTTCAAGAGCATCCCTAACTAGCGATAACTGAGTACCTCCTTTTGTGCGAGTATACACCCTGCTACGGATTCCCCATGCCTGTTAATAATATAAAAAAGGGATCCAAAAGACTTGCACCGGCACGAACAAGCTCGCCTCCGGCCAAACTATCCAATTTTTATGAACAAATTTCTTCGCCCAAAATCAGGACGGATCTTTCCGCACCCTCCTCGACCGAAACGACCGGCGTCAAAATGCGCCAACCCGACCGAACCCGCCCAACGTGACGCCGTCAGTAGTTTAAATGAAGCGTACATTTTCTCACGAACACATCAAAGGGAAGGAAACAGAACAAGGCCCCACCGGGGACGAGGGGGGCGGGAGAAATCAACCCAAATCATCCGGTTTCACACATGCCTCGCCTTGAAGGCACACCGAGCGTGGCGTGGACCGTTTGCTACGAGCCAAAATGAAACACAACGATGACAAACCAGCGCACAAGCCATGCACAACGAGAACATAAACTTAAAGCAAAAAAAAAAGCTTTGGCACGAGTGCACTCGATCGATGTGTGTATGTATGTATTTTTCTTATGTTGCTGTATTTTTTATTATTGCTTCCCAACACAGGACACCTTTCCGGTGCGATCCATTGCAGCGTCGTCGGCTGCAAGGAACGTGCCATTGCGTCATACTTGCCTCGTTAAGAGATGCAGGTGAGAAGAAAACGTTGCATAGAAAAGCTGAAAAATCCGGCAGATAAAATGTTGACGGTGCAGAGCGAAGCGACTTAGAAAGCAAATGGAAAATGAATGGTGAACACAATGTTGGGCACCTGAAAGCATGAGTTTACGGTTCTTCTTTGTAAAAAGACATATGTTTAAAGGCAAGTTTTTGACGCACTTATTGTTTTGGATGTTGCACGCGAAAAGAACGCTTCCATCCTGCAAACCTGGCATCGAAATTGTAGGTTTTTAATTTTTATGGACCATTATTATATACAAAACAATGGTAGAGAACATAGATTATCGAAAAATATCATTTTAATTTATTTTGTGTTTTGTTGTTCATTACTTTAATCTTTCAAATCAATCGAACTTTAGAAAAGTGCCAACTTTTAATAATAAAATAAATTAAAATTTGAGTATAAAAGCAAAATTTACCATATGTGTTGCATTCATTCAACACCCGTTTTTAAACACCCACCCATGATATGAATGTATCGTTACAAATGGTGCTGATTACAATGCTTTAATCGAATTTAAAATGCATGTAAAGTTATATGCATCATATAATTAACGGCTCAATTACGCTACACAATGAATCGACAAAACGTAAAGACATAGTCATAGCTTGGATACCATGGGTGAAATTCTTTTAAATAAAATCAATACCAAATGTATACGGTAGACAAACACATGCACAACAGCATTACATGTAAATATCTCTCTAAGGATCGGATGTATAGTGATGATCTGAGCTCTAGCTCAAAGGGAGAGATGGTCGAGTATAATGACACTCGCCCACAAGCATTCACGGATGCCCAGGTACAGGAGACCACATATTCGTTCGTCCATGACAGACGATAAGAGCAAACAAATGCTCGATTTCATAACACTCAACGCCGTTCCGGTTCGGTTCCGCTTCTACGGGAGGATTCACGCTGGCGGAAGGAAGAAACTAATACGCACACGTATCCGTCCGCCCCGTTTGCCCGGGACGCCCAGGAACAATGCCGACAATGGTAGGTTTCATTGTCGAACAAACAGCATATGAGCACTCTAGGTCGATTTTCTTTACCTCTCGTCCCCAAACTTCCCTCCAGTTTGGACCATCTCGGTGCGATCGAATGGCCATCGGTTCGCACCGGACTGTCCAGCCATAATCCCACAACACACGGTACCGGCAGTACCCGGCTAGCGTAGGAACATTCCGATACGAAAGAAATTGACTGGTTAGGAAAGACAACAGAACAAAACAATTACCACCATGTCACCCTCGTACGGCGCTTTCGGGCACTAGTTTCGACCATAAAACGATAAACACAATGGCGCACCGTACTCAGTCTGCTGTTGTTCTCCATTCCAGGGAACAGTCTGCGGAGGATACAGATAGGTACTGGGAAAAAAATCTTCATGCCGGACCGAAAGTGACACATTCGGTATTGCGTAAGAACTTTCTTCCAAAAATGTGTCTCCAGTTGACACGACGAGCTGAATATCCTTGCTATGCTTGTGTAGCATCCTTAGGTTTAGGACCCCATTTGAGGGACGTACCGAAGAGGATTTTTGTTTGCGATTTTGGGTGCGTTCGTGTTCTTTTTTGTCCTGTAGTTAATTTTGTGCAGCTCAAATCGATTCGAAACGACGACAGAAACAAGGCAAAAATAGTATCTCCTACCAGCTATAACTCACGGACACAGCAGGGCATGGTTCGATACGTTAGAAAAACGACATCCGATGATGACGGTGATGACGATGATGACGAACCGAAATGGGTAAGGCAAACCTTCGCAAGGATCTCATCGATTGGGTCCTGATCGACCGGGCCGGACCGACGGCCCGCACCCGACAATGCCTTTGATTGTTTAGCCGATCGTTTGTGCCATTTGTGCCGGATGCTTTGTTTCCGTCTCACACATATACCCACTTTGGTGGCGCCAAAGCGAAACACGAGCAAATGATCGACATCAAAGCGAACCGGGCAACAGTTAGCTGCGACCGACTTGCCCGTGTCTGTTTCTCCCATGAAGAAACCTCGAATTCGGAACGCTTTTCCATGCTTCGTAACACACAGCCATCTCGTTCGTCGGTCGGGGGAAACTGCTCTAGAGAATGGTTGCTTTCAAACAATAGCACATCGACTGTGGAACTATTCCGACCGCTTCGGTTGTTATTACCCGAATCAGTATTGTACGATTGAGCCGCGGCGGAGGAGGAAAACACAGCGATTTTTCGTTGGCAGCTGGTAGCGGATTCGCTCGAGGTGAGAGGCATTCCACGGGGACTGGATAAAATATCCCTCAACACACAACCATGGCCGGCACGTGTGAGGGTGAGAACAACCGACACGGTGACGATGGGGAATATCAATTTCTCCAATTCCCCGCTTACATCGGCTGTTGACGCCACCTACCCCACGTCACCTCCCCGACCGATGGTTTATGTTCGGTTTCTATCAGCAACTGCCTCCAAGCCTGGAACCCACCCCTCTCGCTGTTGGTGACTTTACACCGAACCTTCGAACAGCCATTGGGGGTGGCATTGCTATTTGATCTTTCAATGGTGCTGGATTTGAAATCAACACGACTCTATCGCACACAATCACACTCGCATATCCCGTTTCACACCCAAACTGGAGTGGATCACTGGTTGCGGAGGAAAGTACATAGTGATTGTAAATAAAAGTGGAATGACACGTTTTGCTGGAATTTGATGATGATGGCGGTACATGCTTCGGAGCGGTACAGGCTAGATGGGTTCACAGGTGTGTTGTACGAAATGCGTTTAGATCAAAAACACTTTTAATTGATTAGTTAGCTTGTGTTGATATTTAAATGAAACATTTTGCAACAATTGATTTCGCACATTGGAAACGTCAATGGTTGTATTGTCTCCTTTATTTCATTTATTTAAATTCCATCAACAACCTGCTAGTTATTGTTAAGAGATTTGAGCGTTGTTCATGGTTAAACATTAATGCATCTAATATTTATGATTCAATTTAATATTGAATCCAACGCCAGGCTTTAATAAATAAATAAGTTTCTTTCTTCTACTTACAGCTTTAAGCAATTAAAACAATTAATCAAGCTCGGTTCTGTCAGTGTTTGTCCAAATGTTAACAAAATTATTTATCGTTTCTTAATTTGCATTGTACTTTTACATAAATATAAAAGTTTCAAGCGCGTAGTTTGCTATGATTTATCATTGCTATTGCTCCACTAAAAGCCAATAGAAGTATCAACACACATTCGAAAAATTGAACCAATATATATGAGCATCAACATTTTATACAGCCTAGTAAGAAGAATCTACTTCTAACTGGTCTTTTAAGAAATGGAAACTCTAAGTTTTTTCCAACACATGATTAAAATCCAATATTTATTTAAAGTTTATCTTCCAACAAAGAATCATTATTTTCTGTATAAACTCCTTTATATTAGGTTTGGGGGGTTTGGTAGTTTCAAAACACACACAACTCGACGTACACAACGACAAACCTTCAACACCATTATGTAAAATCATGACAAATTACTCTCAAACTGCCAAATTGTTTTGCGTTTCCGTTTCTCGGTTTAGTTTTTTTGTTATCATCTAGGGACGTAACTGCGATCAAATGCATTCTTCTTAGAAACCCCAATTCCCAATGCGCCTGTACGGGAGCGAATGATATAAATTGCTGAATGTGCTCCTAAGCCTGCATCGGGTGAGCCCAAAAACGTGACTATACGGCCCATACATAAGGAATCGATAGGACATTTGCATCGTCGATCGAGCGCCATCCAAACGAGGTAACCACACGTTCTCGTGGCTCGTGTGCCATGACATACGCAAACAGCATTATTTATGTGCTGGAAATATTTCACCACAGGTGAGTGCGTTTGCCGACCAGTGCGAAGAAGATTTAATGGCGACCATAGTTTATGACAGCGGAACCGTAACCTTAGCCGTATTTTCGATATGTATTTATGTCGATTTTGGGGAGGTTTGAAATAGTAATGCATCGCGCTTTTTGGTGTTATTTGGCGCAGATCGACAAAAAAAAAGATGAACCGGATAGCTATTAATCAAACCGTTGGATCGTTTGTAAAACATTTGAGTTTTCTTTCGACTGCTATAAACTACCAGATCAGGAGACTGTAAAAGTATTCCTTTTTTTTGTGTAGGAAATTGTCGAAACGATAAAAAAGCAGTACCTTCAATGAAATTACTGTGCTCTCAAGAGCACTAGAATAGCTCCTAGCTTGAAAAGTGCAGTGCCTACGAACAGCATCGTAGCTACAAAAAAAACACAGAAACGTAAGATACCGGCAGCGGTTTGACTGCAAACGAACTGCAAACACTGCACTCCCCATCGCCAAGGACATAAAGCACGGAAAAGGCCAAAAGCTAACGGCCCAGGTCGCACCCAACGCATCACCAAACGAAGCGGTCAACGCCGGACAGGCTGAGCGACTCCAACAGGACAACGGATCGTTCGAGGGGATCGTTATAAAATATTTATTTTTGCCGTTGTTTTCCACTCAAACTTGCTTTCTCATTTTCAGTGGAAGCCTGACCAAACTGCCCGATGGCATGAATCGGGACCGAAGACCAAGATCAAGTTTGTACGTCTTCTTGAGCATCGAGTGCACCGGACAGTGTGGAGCAGGCTCGTTGCCGAAGCGAATGCTGCAAGCAAAGTACCGGAGCGAAATAAAGGAAAACACACAGACACACACACATAGTGTATCCTAGCAAAACAATCTCTACCGGACAATCCAAAAAGCACAAAACCAAAAATGTATCCGTACTTCGCTCGCCCGGCGCACTTAACTTGCAGCAAAACAACAACAGACAACCACATCGACGGCCACCTCCTCCGAGACGGAAGCGAAGCAGCACATGGAAACGACAATTGCATTTCCGCCATTAAATTTCACCACTCACTGCACCCGACGGTTGTTGCTGCTGGTACACGATGCTATTATCAACCGTCCGGAGGGCTCGGGATGGAGCGAGCTGCCGAGCAGACTTAAACATTTCCGGTGGTGGTATCAACAAAAAAAAAACACAGCAAAAAGACGGCCAAGCCGGACGTAGAAAAGCAACAACAAACAAAAAAACAACGTGAAGCAGATGGTGAAGTGGCACTAAAATCGATGTCATTCGGGATGCCTCTTGGCCACTTCATATTGGCCTCCGTCCCAAACGGTGGAGAATATATGCGGCACCGGGGTTGGGAACAGAAATGCGATGTTTGTGTTTGCTCTCATGATAGGTCATGTTTTAAGGCAGGATGTTTGTCTCCCGTTTAGCACGTCCCGGAAACATTCGGAGTAGCGCATCACCTCAAGGCCATGTATGTCTACCGACGTTCACTTCATTAGATGCTCATATACGTTCTCAATTTATTCGATTACCAATGTTTTTTTTTTTTTATATAAAATACTTTGAGAAACATCTTTATAAAGTTTCAACTCATTACTAAGACCGCACTGCTATTGCGTAGCCTGTCTGAGCAGTTGAGGTTGGGATTCAATGCAAATAGTCCTCTGTAGAAAAGCGATCCCTTTTTTTTATCAGTGTACACCATCTCTGCCCGGCAGCAAATTGAGTACATAAAATGGCAAACCAAGTCAATGTGAGGTTTTTGCGCACCGATAAACCGGTGCTGCTGGGACCGCTGCGATAACCCTGGACAGACCCAAACTGGTTCAATTTTATGCAACATGTGCCAACATTATGATCCTTTCCTCGGGCACTCACAGCGTGGCCCTGTAAGTCGATTCGCCAATTATCTGATCAACCGTCGGACGTTCTTGTGCTGTTAAGGTTGAGGAAATACGGTAGCGAGTACCGTTGCTACATGTCCTCGCCGTTTTACCAGAAAGGGATCTCTTTTTTGCCATTTACCGAAGGTTCAGTGAGTCGTTAAGTTGTTTTGTTTTTTGTAATTTATTTTCATAAAATTATCGTTGGTGTTGAATTATATTTAGAAACTTAAAATTGAAATGTATGCATAGGTTTGTGATAATATTTTCATCTTTTGGCTTTGGGTGTCATATCTTCGCCTGAACAAGAAACCATGACGGTTGTCATATTGTCCTGTTAATTTATGTACCCTTATTTATTCTATTTGCATTTTAGATATGTTTTATCAATACCCGAGCGCATGCCCCCATTCGTTTGGATTCATTCAGCTTCATTAGGACGCGTCAATACGTGTTAATATACTTTTCGCTAAAACAATCTATTTTTCATAATTACTGAAATACTGCTAATTTTTTTATAGATTTTTTGTTTATTAACACATAACAAAATTGTAACAAAATATAATTGCTCAACTGACCTCGGCATCTCAAATGACCAGATATTTATTTTGCTAATTTCATCGTTTGTTATATGTGTACTTCGAAATCGAAATTAGGAATTACGTTAAACAGTAGCACTTTCATATGAAGGCGTATCACAAATTTCTAGTGGTTCTAGTTACATAAACTAGTAATTGAAACAAAACATACAACACAAATCAGTGTTTTAATCCATCAAAAGACCAGTTAAACATGAAGAATGTTAAGTCAATTCTCTGGAACTAATCCTTAACTTCATGATCTGAGATACCCACTACATTGGACTCGCTCTTCCCATTTGCAAGCATATTACGTAAGAACAAGTATCCGAGACACAAACCCATTTTCCTGTAAATGCTCGTAATTTGATTAAATTTAATCCATTCGGAAAATTGTCCTCTGATGTCTGCTACCCAGGCAAGTGAGCAGAACAGCTGGAACGGTGGAAGTAAACGAGAAGCAAAAACGCACACATAAGGAATGCATGGGGTATAGTTTAGACCCACAGTTTGCAAAAACAACGACAAATGATCATTTTCAGCTCCGTGCCCCGAAATCCAACTGCTTAATCCCTTACCTTACCGAGCAGTCGAACATGAGCACGGGCACGGTAATTCTCGGGAGGATCCAAGTGGATTTTGTGTTCACAGAAAAGCGGAGGGTTGCACGGAGAGTTAAGTAACTTACCCACTACTTGCATGCTGATGTGTTCGGTGGCGGTGGAAAACGATGGTGCGTCGGCGGTGACTTCGCAGGAAAAATTACCCGACAGTCCGAAGCCCACGTTCTTGATAACCACCTGTCGGTTGTCTGACAACGATGCCTGTGGGTGGAGAAGAAGTAGAACAAGCGTAAGCAATTAGTTTCGAACAGTTAAAAGGCGTAGCGTATCGGCTTATACGAGCTATGAACTAAACCCATGTCGAGCATAGAATGAGAACAAAAAAACTAATTTACTGCATACGAAACGATAGAACTAGCTTGATTCATGATTTTTGCGACTGGTAGTAGAAATTAATGTTTCCTCTTGTGCCGTCAACCAAATGAATTTCTCATTTGCCATCGTTCATAATCCGCCGGGACCGCTGATGAACATATATACACCCATTCAAACCCAGGGCAAAATAATTCGACCGAAATCGGTCCACCACCGGGCACGACGAACCACGTTACCAGCAAATCGCACACAACCATTGACACCCGCAGTTATTGCGACCGGAAATGGATATTCAATCCCGGATAATGCCCGGAACCATCATCATTTATAAGAATTTGATCGTTTCACATGCGCGACGCTGATCCGCTTTTCCACCAGTCGGAATATCTATATATATATACTTATTTATACAAAAAACTATGTATCTGCTCCATATTTATGACCGAAGCATAATAATTCATTCATCCTTTCCCGTACCAAAGCGCTACTTTCTCCATCGATACTGCGATGTAGGCAAGTTTCGGGTTCGCTTTCAGCCCACGTACCGAGTATAAATGTATTAAAAAAGCATCACATACACATTATTTTGGTTTTTTCGCTGTCTTATTAGAAGCACGGTTTAGATTTGGCGATGGAAAGACGTCACCGGGAAAAAGGGCGAACGCGTTTAGCCCTCGGGAGCGATTTCCCACGACAGTGTTCGTGTCCGCTCGATTTAATGCGCTTCTGTCGATGCCAGTGATCCCTTGATCCTGAACCCTTCCCTGTGTTTGCCTTTCTATTCCATCGCATATCACTTTTCTCCTCTGCTTTGTGATAATATGCCGTGGAATGGTTTCTTTCTATCTTGTTTCTCACTTTGAACTATTAACGTTTGTGCCCATGCTAGAAAACGGACAATTTACGACATTCTGGACATTGGGGTTTAGGATGGCATTCGAAATTCACACTTCAGCAAGAAGAAGAATCTAAAGAAAAAAACGGATAAACTTCATTTATAGTGTCGGACGAATTAAGCTCAACAGCATTGTTGGCTGTTCTATTCTAGGTTTAAAACCCATGGTTTTACGTTTACATCTTACGTTTTGCATCTTACGTTATGTTCCCTCATTCTCTCAACTAAACATATATTTAAGAAGAGCCTAAGATCGAAACGTTATGATTTTTTATGATTTTTAATGCTCAATTTTCGAGTCATGTTCCACGCTGCACTGCAGACGCTATAACCCACACAAGCTAAAACTACAAAAACTAGCATTAAACATTTTCGTTAAAAAATTATTTAAAAATATTTTTTGAAGAAAATGCTTCTCACAAAATTTTGTATAATTCTACGCTTAACCCAGTAAACCAACAAAATGTCGATAATTATAGCCATTTTATAGAAATCAACCCTTTAGTGATTAAAGTTGCGATAACGATCTCTAACCTTGCCTATCAACACAATATGCTGAGTCCGACACTGTATTCCGTACTGTATATTGTGGTATAAGACATAAGCTCCAGAAACGAAGTCAAAATCAACTCTTGGCTGCTGAATTAACTTATGTTCTGTCCAGTGCGATTTTTGTTCGGTCACCTAATGCCGGTGCCCATCATATATGTTGTACATTAAGCATCTTCCTGTTATATACAAGTGGCAAAAGAAACTTACTCCTCCGAACGAAATACGATATTTATAGAGGAAAGCCGGAACGCTGAAGCCCATTTTTCCAAACCAAATCGTGCTCCCATATCCTCGTCCCAAATGTTGGAAACGGCTAACGGTTCCAGAGCATGGGACAAGATAATCTCATAAATATATTATAAGAAAATGCTGGCGTTTCTTCAAACGCTCTTAGAACTGCCAAATTGATCGTCTGCCATTTGAACAGCACGGCGGCACCGAGTTACGAAATAAAGTGGGAAGCAAGGAAGGGAGCGTATCTCTTTCTTCACTCCTATTACATTCTCTTCCGCAAGCTTCCTATTCTCCGGGACATTTTGATAAAAACTCGTCTACCCACCAATGTGCGGGATCAGACCAAATTGCCATCCATTTAGGACGTGCCCTCCCGTTTAGATTCACCCGGCAAAGGCAAATCAAATTGGTGGAAAACGAAAACCCAGGCTTGTTGTTCAACTCAACTCAAAGAGATACGTAAAGAAATGCGAAAGAAAAACAGAAAATCGCTGCTCAGCGCTCTTCCCCGCCGTTCGATCGACTTTTCGCAAGCAAATTCTATGCTTCTGCTCAAACAATTGGAGGAAGTTGGTGTGACAAAACGTCGAACAGCAAACATCGACGATCAATTCTCCACGATAATCGAAAGTCGGCGTTTTGACCACAACTGATATTGATCTGACTATTTGATGAAGCAGTTTATTTTTATAGTTACATTTGAAAGAAACGCAAGGACGTTACACCTTTTAGATTTTGCGCGGAAGTTAAAGATTTGTTTAAAAATTACTCAGACAAAATAGAGTTAAGTAAAATAGAGGCAGTAAAATAAAAATATCAATATCCAATTGTTTGTGCTTGATTAACCTTGATGTATGTTTCGGCTGCCGTTTACATTTCAGCAGTGAAATTATAATTCCGGCCTAATCGTTACTGTCCATGTTTCTTCTAAGATGAGTACCACTTATCGATTCTTTTAGCGTTCTTTATTCCAAAGCGGAGGTTTTCCGATAATTATCATAACCATTTTAACGGGCAGATAGCGTTAAGGGCGTAATCATTTGAGTTTCCACCAAACGAACGCTTATCCCATCGCCTATCCTTCCAGAACACTCCTTTGCACAAATCAACCCATCATCGCGAAAAGATGCAAAGGACAGCAATAAACATCAACAGCAAAAACTAAAGATTCCCCAGTCCACGTAACAAAAACGGGGCAGTAAAAGCGAATAGCCTAACTCCTGGAATCGATGATTCGAGCGATTGTAAGCGTGCGTTGAAACGTTTTCTAAAACATCGTCCAACATTCTTCGTTCGTCAGCAAATCTTTTGAAAAGGATGCGCTGCGATGAAAGATAATCTTCAGCCGTCCAATTATAATTAATAAGTTAATAACGAGCGGAAAAACAGAGGACGCTATTCATCATGGACCCACTGGATGGATCCGCTGTAAAAAGCGTGTGCTTCTTTTAACAGTCAACAGTGTAGCAAAAAAAAAAACTCAAGCCTGAAATTACATAAAACCAGTCAGTGTGCCCCGGATCTGAGTTTTTTCTCTTCTATCTACGACACAAACGAGCAAAGTAATGCCATCCACGACAGCACACAACACGGAAGTGTATCGAAACAAAAACGAAATAAGACGTTTTGCCCTCTTCAAAGTCAAATCCTTTTTCGGATCAAATGCTCAAGTTCAGGTTTCCGACCGGGACAAGGGACACCAGTCAAAGAATCTGGTCTTGCATGCTGTCGAGCTATTACTTTTAGCCTGACTTGATCGCTTGTTTTATTTCACCACAACGAGAAAAACTGCTTCGCCACACTGCTAGCATCAAAACGCGAGTCGAGATGATGTAGTTACAACACAACCAAACGAGTAATATATTCTGTTTTTTAATGCCTTTAGTCTAGAATAAAAAAAATATTAAAATTATATCATTCCATTAAATTTAAATACTAGTTGTTAAATTTATCTTTAATTGTTTATTATTCATCTACATGAATATTGTAAGCTCAAACAACTTAACTTGAAACGATAAAACGAAGGTTTCAAATGCACATAAGACTTGTCGAGCAAGGGTTCCAAGGAAAAGGTATATTTCTGTTAATGATGTCTTTATGCGTCGTCTTCACCCTTGCCTACTCCCACCATAATGATGATTTTCATTAGACTTAGCTGTAGCTTGTCCGCTCAAACAAGTGCACTAAAAATCGATCCACAAACGAACGGCCGAGAAAAGACGGATTAGTGTCAGATCAAGAAAATGTCTTTAATTTACTACCACCACCCATTCTCCGTACGATTCTACACCGAATGATGTCCGATCTTGAAGCGATTATTTGTATGAGTTTTTACGAGAACACAGAAACGGTATACTTACATCGACGTTGATTCCAGGGAAGGGGAATATTTTCTTGCTCGGCTGCTGGCTCGGTGAGTAGCGATAAAACTCTCGCAAACCTCGATAGAACTTGACGGAGTAAAGCGGCGAATCGTCCAGGTCGTACAAGCAACGTAACGTTGCATGCTGACCCCGACGTACTGTCGGCGGATCTACCACCAGTTGCACCGATCGGATTGCACCGAAGCCATAATCTGAAAAGGATCAGACAAGAAAGAGGAATCAATTAGGTGCTGCGACCATTAAAATGAATTTTAATGCTTTACTATTATGCAGTCAAGTTTTCCCATTTTCCTCTAGATTATTAATTTCACAGCGTGTTATGAAATGTCGACGCTAAAGTGGCTTATTCTGGAGAAAACTATTTACTTTTAATAAGCTATTTGTATGCCAATCTGTAAATTTACCTACATTTCGCAGAAAGTGTGAGAAAAAAAATTCGTAACTCTTAGATTTGATCCAGTTAAAATGAATGTTTCTTTTTTCCTGCAAATAGCATCTGTTATATAAAAAAACATTGTTTACAAATTAAAGAATTACTTATTTTCTGAACAATCACTTCTGAGAACGTTTTTGAATAATATTTAGTTAGCACTAATTCTCTCCAATTCTTTTCACGGTCCCCTCATGCAAATATCCGATGGAGAAAGTGGAAGGATAAAAATAACGCGAATAGCTATGAGCGATAATCAGGTAGACCTTAGTACACATTTAATACAATCTTAATTTTTTTTATCCAAGCTATAAAATAGGTCTCACCTTAAAATTATTAAATTAAATTAAAGATAAGAAGATAAAAAGAAAACAGGAAACATAATGTTTGTTTGTAATGTTAATTGTGTTTTTGTAACAGAGAACATCGGGAGTCAAAAAATTGAAGCGATGCCATGCTCTCAAATTTGATTTGAAAATTCTGTACATTCTGATTAAATTTATTTACTTTGGATTAATATACATGAACAGATTTTTTTATACTTTCTTATTTTATGAAATTATGAGAAATGAAATGAAATTATTATAAATTGTATGAGTACCTATTTTGATGAAATTACAGTTTCTTTTCCTAATGCGTTTTTATAGAAACTTCGCATTAAGAGGCACTCCATTGACATTCGATGCTACCCTTGCCTCTCAGAACTTCCTGTCCGAGAAATTAATTGAGCATTCGTTGGGATGCGATCTTCATCACTAACCCACCGCTATACATTCTCTCGCTTAATGAACTGCGAAAAAACAACACCCTTCCATACATATTCATTAACTTTTTTGACTCTTATGATCCTGCCAAAACCCATTGCTGCTTACTTATATAAACAAGACGTACAAAAAAAAGAGAATACCGCAGAAAGGACGAGGAAAGAAATGTCTTTATTTGCACATTCGCGGATTATTGTACGAATGAAATAAAGTATGCTGCTCTTACTGCCGAGCATACTTTTTCAGTTTCCGCGGAAGAAGAAAAAGCTCGTTGTTAACCAGAAAGGGATGGAACAAGATTTCTATGTTCGTGTGCTGCATCTTTGTTCTGTGGTTTGTGTTGGCTTCATTAATTTAATGAAAATTAATGTTCATCAAACAGATCCCGGTTGGCATTACATCGCGTGTAGAAGTAATGTTCTCAGTTCTCGACCAAGGTCAGTGTCCCACCAAGATCGAATGGAACTAAATTTTGTTCTGAAGGTTCGTGCTAAAATGAATCTCTCGCGGTCGGACGTTGGTTTCATATTACGCCTGATTAGTGCAAGATGAAAATTAGTTCATTACAAACTATTTTCGTGATATTGTATGAACCGGAGGAAAAAAATAAATTATATATCATAATGCAATACCCCAGATAGCCATTAGCTAAGCATATTCTGTAGACAACCTCAAGAAGCTATTATGAAATTTTAAAATTCATTCCATAATTTTTAAATAACATAAAACATTTTCGTGCTATTTTCCAAATAAGGCGGGGTATTTCAACAAGTTTTTTTTAGTTGACGAGTTTAACAAGATATAACAACACACTAGCTCTATTCTGATGCTTGTTTTAAATGGATTATGGCGTGATTGCAATACGTTTTTCTTTTGTTTTTGAATATGCAGAAGTGCTATACAAAACACTCGATCAACATTTATTTATTCACTATTGTTTCATGACAAAACAAAACTGTCCTTTCATGGGGGATAATTAAGAAAAATAAACTTTTAGACCTTAGAGATTCAGTCGATACAAAAGTATTATTTCTGAAAAATGGATACAAACAACAAACTGGAAACGAGCAAAAGAGAGAAAAAAAAACACTAAACGGTTTCGAAATGTTTTCGATCAGTCTCTGAGAAAAGCCAACATTTGCATCTCCTCAACGTATTTGTCGTTCGGAGAAACCACCCGAATGCCGAAAGAACAAATCCTACGTAACACGTCCCCACCAGAGACTTCCGCACCCCAAAGCTACGAATGGATGACCGTTTCCCCGTACAGAAGTAGCCAAATTTTCACATCCATTTCTTTTAATGGTCTAACCTGCTGCAGAGTGGCGAATCGAGCGTAAGAATGTACGGGAGTTTCCAAGCATCGATCGTGTCTAGGCGTCTAGGCCCAGTTCCGTTCAGGCACCGGTTCTTTTTCCGATTTTGCACAACCAAAACGGATTTCTTCGGGTTCGCCCAGCGACTACAAGAAGAACGTGCGTTTGAACGTGCTCACATGCCGCGTCCCCGACCGAAGTCGATAAATTTTCTTTTATTATCTGCTCGGAATCTTTTTTAACGATATTTTTATGATAATTTCCCACTCCCTACAAACGCTTGTTCCCGAGTCCCCGATGCTGGTGCATATTATTTTGGAACGCGTGAGAACCTCTTCACACGAACGCAGTCGATTGAAGGAAAACTTTCAGGCTTACGGATCGAACATTACAGTTTGAGGAAAAACACACCATTGTTACATCCCCTTGCAAAATTTGCTTTTCCGCCCGCAGTGCTTCAATCCAGCTATGGTGAAGCTTCATCTTTCTTTCGAATCGTTGCATTTTCCGAGGTCATTTCCGAGGTATTTCCATCCAGCCCGGGGAGAAGCATTTGAAAGAGAGTGTTTGTGTTGTTGCACGGCACACCAACCGGAAGATCGTATCGATTGAAAATGAAATCGAGCGTTCGATCCTACCAACGTGCCTCTGATAGCAATAGAACAAATGAAAACAAACATAAAAAAATCGCCTTAAGCTTGGCTCAGCCCAGAATGCAGCAACTGTTGTTTGCTTAATCGCCCATGTCTTCGAGAAAAATTGTGACGAGTGGAAAAGGATGAAGTTTTCCAACCCCAAGCGAATCCCGTGCCTAATCCAAATCATCCAAGCCTCTCGACGGTCGACGGTTCGAGTGCTCGGTAATCACCGCTTTGGCTGATGTTTGTTTTATAAATTTGAAAGCTACGGTGTGTGCTCAGTTTGGCTTTGAGGCTCAATGGTACTGGTCCAGAAAACGTCCACTAAAACCGATACTGGCTTTGCACTCACCATTTGCTACGAACCCTGTTCTAAATGCAATGGTGAACCGCTCGAACCTCAGCACCAAGTTGATCCTTTAGCTCTATTTGCATTTTATTGGCACCGGTTACAGTTAGCAAACTTCTCTCGTCTGGAGTATCATTCGGCTTGACGCCACTGAAAGCTGTATATGTATATGTGCCGTACAATAATTGTGAACAAAATTGCCCGAAAGTTGTATCGAGAGTTGCACAATAATTGCTCCTTTAGGTGCTCTCTAGACGCGAATCTTATTGGGAGTAAAGCTACCAACAATAAATACGAACTAGCCCCATCACTTTTACTGAATTTTAATTTGACAAAAACTTAAATCGAAAAGTACTCAACTTTTTGATTTGCTTTCTAGCAAATTTACTAAAGAAAGCTTAAGATTGAAAATATTGCCTCTAAATCAATCAAAAACGAACGTAAAATAACATTTAAACTCCTTCCAACTAGATTTTCATCCTCCCATAGCTTTAATATCTTAATGGCGCTCCCACGTTGCTCGCTTTTCTTTGCCAGAACTGCCTAAATTCTCCGAATTGAGACCGTTTTCATCTGGACCAGTTCGGTCGTGTACGCTGCCGGTGTTTGGTCTTTCCTAATGACCTAATTCTACAGTATCACAACAGGATTAGGAAGAAACAGAAACAGGGATTAACGTCAAAGCGGAGGCGAAGGATTGAAAAGGTTTGTAATAGCCGTACTTGGAACGGGGTGACTATTTTTTCTTCTCCACCGGCGAATCTCCAGCTCATGGTTCAGGTCTTACCGTGTTGGGTAGGATATATATATATCTATATCCCGACGTGCATTGGACAGTGCGGCAAGGGTCATCTGTCAGCCGGCCCCACAAGTCCCAGCGATGGCTTATTGTGTGACGTAAGGAGCTCGGAAGCCAAACTCGTTTCAAACGCGTTTTTTGTATGATGTATTTTTTGTTTTTTTTTTTTCATTTGTATCGAGCCTTTCAACGAACCGTTTTTGTTGTATTCCTTTTCCGTACGTTTGAGTTGATTTTTATGTCATTCTTATCATACTGGCAGCTTCTCAAACTGTCTTGGAATCTTTTAACAAATCCAAAATCTCATGGTTTTTTTTAAATAGTTTCTCATGTGTTTGCTTTGTGAAGATTTGGTGATTGGAAAGTCCGTGGAAATGGATCCGGTCCAAAACGGAAGCTGGAATAAATGTGCACACACTCCCAGAGCTTTAGAGCCAAACATATCATGGCAGATCGGGAATTTGTCGGCATCCCGGGAAAAACTCGCATAATATAATAATAATAATAACAATAATAATCATAGCAACCATAATAATAAACCAGCATCACATGGAAAAAACGTGAATAAATTTCATGGCATCTAGATGTCATCATTCATTTTAATGGCATCGAAAAGTGGTGAGAAATGGAAAACCACGCTGCTAGTGGTCGGGGTGTATCATTTTTACTGATATGTTATTTTTCTTTCTGTAAACATGTTGGTGGTGGTAAATGATGTGGGAAAAAAACAAACAAAAAACTGGTCATAAAGTACAAGTACATTACATGATTTCTATTTGTTTTCGAAACTACGCTAACGCATAGTAACACATTAGAATAATTACTTACTTAACAAGATGCAGAAAGATTTTTTTTTCATTTAAAATTCATTCATTTTATCCGTAGACGAAATGTATGTATAATGTATATATATTTTTACTGTTTTTCATGTTGTTTTACTAATGTTTTATTCGGAAATATGTAGCGATTTCGACCATTACACATTGTATTTAAGGATCGTTTATCAATTAGTTTGAATGAGAGAATGGAATTCCATGAATGAATGAATAGATTGCAATATAAAACCATTGTTATAAAAAGAACAAAAAAAAACTACACATCAAAAAGGGTATCGAATTCTGCAAGAGATGTTTTTTTCATCTACGGTTGTGGTGTAACAAGTAAGAAAATTAAGTAAGTTAGAAAATAAAATTTAGTGGTTAAAAATATAAACTTACTTCAGAAATCAAAACTCCTTCTCGCTCAAAAAATCAGATAAACGAGGTGTAATAACAAAGCATCAACACATCAACATAAAACGCTTTGTAAATAGTTCAAAAAGCATGGCTGACGTTTGCAATAACAGATCTCGGAATTCTGTGTTCCGATCTTTCCATGAAACTCCAGATTACGCTGACCATCACCAGAACCTGTTTATCTGTTCGTATCGGGCTTTTTTTTCCAACAAGTAGCGGTTTCGCCGATTCAAGACATAACGCCATAAAATCAAGCGCCCGATTCCAAGACCAAGACGTATTATTGTCTCCGCACTTGTGTAGAGCGATTTATTGCATTGTGATCTTTACAGATCATTTTTATTTCGTTCAGCACGCATGTTGCGAAGAGTATATTTTTGGTTTTGTTTACTTGCACAAAGATTAAGCGAACGCCACGAAAATGTAGATGGAAAGTATTGCAATACTACTTCACGGATGAATCGTAACAGAAAACGTACGAAGATCAATAAAAACACAACCCCACCGTGAGTAGTCATCGGGCTATTCTATAGCCATTTTTGTCCGTCCGTCTGTTGTTAAAGTTACGACTCTTAAAAGGATCAACAAACTTTTACGTTCACCGACGTCAACTGTGGAGTAAGATTGGGAGAGAAAAAAATATTTCCTTTCCTTTTTACCCGTTTAGGAGGTGGGGAAACCGATCATCGCTGAAACTTGTTTCCGCGTATTGATGTTTTTTTTTGGTGGTGGGAAAATTGCAGCTTACCCAAATAAATTGTCGGTAAGGGTTTTGCGCGTACGTGACACGACTGTAATCGAACCAACCTGCGTTCACATCGCGATGGGTTCACAATCGGGAACAAAATTATTGCCTGAACGATGGGCAGTAACGATCGTTAGAAAGGTGTCTAATCAATGACGAAATTCATTAGCTATCCAGTTCAATGCAATAAATTTACAGGTATTTCGCACATATTTGGAATAAATATTTAACTATAGGAAAAATAACAATTCGAGCTAATAACTCTAAAACAAACTTCTATTAAAATAAATGTAGGTAATTTTTGGCTGTTTTCCTACATTCAGACGACTCTAACCGATAACGCGTAGTGTTGCGTCCGTGCTAGGCGAATATGCTTAGTGAGGTACATATTCAATGCTTGAATCTATTGAATCTATATCCTACACTATCTTCGGATTCTGAATCTCAAAGCTCTCCGTAAGTACTTAAATTTTAGTTTCCTATAGTTACGCGTATTTATAATTAGTACAGGATTTGAGAAATTAGTATACTTATGAGTATGAATTTAACAATTTCTCTTCTAGAAATATTAAAAAGCCCTGTATTTTCAAATATAAATAAAAAATCAAACCATACCATTTAATCCATTCTATTTTGTTTTCAGATTATTAGACATTATTTATCGTACTTTCTAAACAAAAGCAATAAGAGGACTTTGTTCAAAAATACATAAAATTCGTTGAATTTTTCAGATTGTAATAATAATTTCCACCTAATTTTGGCTAGCCGGTTCATTTGTCCGCTTACTGTTCTTAGTTTTGCTCTAGGATAGAAAGCGGAAAATGGGAAGCGATAATAATGCTTTGTGTAATTTATGCACTCACAAAGTCCTCTCATCTTTCGCGTACAGGCAAAATGGGTAAGCGTATTATGATCCACGCAAATGTAAATACCTTCCAGCAGGACTTACTCGCATCAGCGCATGCAGAATGTAAACACCAACAACGTCCATGATATGCGAAACTGGGTAGAGATTGGAGCGTCGCATGATAAATTGATAACGAAAAGTTTATTTATTCCACCCGTTTTCATTAACGAAGCGCCTGAAAGCGGTCGGAACATTTACTCTTGCCCTTGTTCAGCCTTACAGATTTCGCGAGTTGAATGGGGCTATTCCGGGAATGAGTGCAACCGCTAATGCAGCGCACGTTCGGTTGGAGGATGAATTTTCACGTGCCATCAAAGAAACACACATTTTCTATAGACAACGCCTCCTAATATCCGGTTTGTGGCCGCCGGAAGCGTAACGCACTGCTTTGTGATAATCATGCCATCGTCAGATCCCTTCCTCCAAACTATTCTGGCGAGGAAATGTTCGATTTTGAATTCAATTGTTCCACGAAGAGCACCGCGTTCTGCATTCTGTACATAGCAACAATTTCAGCAGTTCCAGCAAGCCGCACCGTTCGGTTCGTTGCATAATGGAGCTTCCGTTATAAATCCCTCATTGTTTCGAATGTCACAGTCGGTTTTAATCATTTTCGAAATGGTACCCACAATATCGGCGATGCATCGTCGTCCGATCGTTTGCAATATGGTACAAGCTAATATCATACGCTGCTTTTGTTTCAGAGGAGTGCGTGTAGGATTTGCTGGGGATAGCGTATTCAGAGGTTTATTGATGCAAAACATTCAGAGGTTTGTTGATGCAGAAAAGACAAGTACGATGGTGTTTATGCATTCTGCGATCTACACTCATGTGCTACATTATGCTTCTTCTTCTTCTATTTGGCGTAACGACCGAAGTCATGCCTGCCATTTTA
>JXWZ01013666.1:0-14670 GCA_000956215.1 Anopheles farauti No. 4 | reverse complement strand
CCCGCCCCCTTCACCCGGCCGCGCCCGATCCCACACAACCCGCACGCGCGAAACACACAAAAACCTCGGGTGCCAAACGAGGAAATTGAGCTAATTTTAATTTTATTTATATAAATTAATCCAAAAATCATTCATTAAAAAGCGTCCCTCCCCCGCGAAGGGGTTTTGTGCGAACCGGCGAACACTCTCGCGCGCAACACCAACACGCGAACAAAAAGCGATCCTCCCGGCGGAGGAACTCCTTTGGCACTGCCACTTCCTTCCTGGCGGCAGCCGCCCGATATACACGTCGTACGTAGCGCGTTTCGGTTTTTCGCTTGCTTTTTTTCTCTCTTTACTTATTCTTTCTTTTTTTTTTTTTATTTGCTTCATATCCTCCGGCGATGGTGGGAAACCTTTTGTCAAGCGCAAAGCCTGCCAGGCGCTACATGCGCCACTCTGCTGCGGGATAACCCCGGAAGTACATACACTCACACTTCACACACCCACTGGGGTTGGTTTGAAGATGGTAACGACCACCAATGGCAGGAATAATGTGATTTCTATGAAAGTGGCATCAACTTCCACCACCCACGGTTTGGCTTCTCCGTCTCTGTGCAGACATTCGTACTTGCGTACGTGGGTGGTGTAAAACATTAATCGCGAGAACGTTAGCAAGAGTAACCAAGAGATGTTTGCAGAAATTGAACATTTCATATCAAGCATTACAAAAAAACAATAAATTTGTTCACTACTTTAAATAGAGTTATCCAATGTGTGGATATTATAAAAAAAACTATTACAAGCCGATTTAACCATGAATGTAACTGCTCAAACAGTGAGAAATTACTTACATCGCATTGGGCTTTATGCAATAACCCTCCGAAAGAAGCCTTTGATATCAATGAAAAATCGGAAACTCCGTTGATAAACATATTGAATTTTGGAGCAAGGTAAAAAATAATCTACTTCAACAAATGAAGCTTGATTTAATTAAAGAATATATTTACTACAGATTTTATTAACAGATTAAATAAAAATCAATATTTTTGGTGCGGATGGACAGTGTTGTATATGACGTAACGATAAGGGGGCATTCAAAGGAAAGTGTTTAATTTAAATCGTGAAGTTTGGTGGTGGCTTCTAAATGTTATGAGGATGTATGTAGGTGGTTGAAAGGAGTTTCACCCCTAAATGAAGGAAAATTTCACTTCATTAAGGGCACAATGGATAAAATGTATTATTGTATTATCATGTGGCAGGAAACCGTTAAGGCAAGTGTTGATAAAATGGGGGTATCTCGAGAATATGCGTTCTATCAGAATAATGATCCTTGGGTACTACGTATGTGGCCACTTTATAATTGCCCAAAAGTGTTGGAAACTCTTCTTCAGCCATCGGATCTTGAAGTTATTGAACGTTTATGAGACCCACCAGAAATTTGTGCAAACTTAGTAGAAAGTATGGCAGGGTAAAAGCAGTGATAGAAGCTAATAAAGACAGCACAAAATACTAAAATGTTATTGAAATAATGGTTTAAACCATGAATTGCACTGAATCAGCAACCGTCCGACTTTTCGTTCGGTCGTCAAAATTCTGGCCTTTATCACTATATTGTTCATTGCGTCGGTTAGATACGAATTTTTTGACCGTTCATTTTTTATTTGCTTTGTACGAAGGTGTGCAACGAAGAGTTGAGTTAAAAAAATATTGTTATTCGATCCGAGTACGTGAAAATCGATCGCAAAGCTAGACGGCTGCTCAATTTGAAAGTGTCCGGATTTGAGTTTGGCGCACTGTAAGTATATTTAACGTCATGATGATGTTCGCTGCATTCTCCCTGCCGCATGTAGCATTCGATTGATTTGATAAATTTGTATTACATTTAAGATTGAACAGGACAAACATTAAGGTTGATCCAATCTTCATGCAAAACTTACTTTAAAATGTTGAACTCCCGTCAATTATAGAAATCGTTTATCGCATCTTGTTAATATTTTTATTTTAAGGCTCACATAGATAATTCTAGCCACAAGAAAAAATCAATCCATTCAACGCGCCTTAGTTAGACACCACCCTAACCTCACTTAGGGTAAGTGTTTTAGCTCCAATTAGATGTATGTCTGAATCAGCACGATTTGCTCAACCGTGAGCGAGCCAGAAGCGAAGAAGACAAGAAAGAAAAGAATGTGTACTTAATATTATTTTTGGTTTAATATTTTAGTTCAATAATTCGTTGTATGTAATACTTGAAATCGAAATTTATTTTCTCTATTTACAATCGAAAACGCTGCTGTAGACTAAATGGGTAAAGGATTTTCACCGACTAGTAAACGCAATGTAACTCTTTTTGTACTTTATATAAGTATTTCTCCTACTCATAAAACCATTCGAACAATTAATGATTGTAAACAACAATTAACACTTCTAAAAACATTCCCATCGTAGAATTCATAAACTGCAACTGTTTTCTTAAAAAAAAAAAAAACAAATAAAGTTAAGAGTTAACTAATTTGCGTTACACCAAACAGCAAAAAAATTCTGGTATAAAAATTAAAGGACCGATCGAGTGAAAGTGCTCGCAATCTACAGAGTACTTTAAATTAAAATAATGTGCTATTGCAATAAAATAGATATTTATAATTAAATCCTAACATCAAATATGATTTGAGTCGTTTTTTATAAAGCACTAAAAATCTCCATCTCGGAGCAGAGTTATCATTAGAGAGTGTATCAAATAAGAAGAATAAAGCTAAATACTTTAATGCATCATTGAACCATTCATAAATTTAATTTCCTCTTAGTCAACAATGTTTGTTTCGTTTTCGGACAATTCAATTGACCGTAATTCCAGCCCCCGACCGATACAATAATAGTCCTTACACTGCAATTATTATATTTCTAACCGAACCGCAACTTCCGCCCTGCCTATATTGCCTGCCTCTGCACCATCATCATCGCCTAGCGACGATTTATGTATTTTCCGGTCAGCACCCCGCGCTTCCCGCGCGTACGCCGTCGGGGCTTCAAGGATGTCAAATCGTTTGAAATTAGACGTGTGGTCGAAATTTACAACAACAAACCATTATCGCCCGATAAATCATATCACACGCTGACATGCCCGTCGCACTCCGCGACGGCTCTCGCCCAACGCTGTGTGCGAGTGGGTGCCGGACACCCCACCCCCGAATGGTCAGCTTCTTTCCGGTGTCCATTTGTACGCCGGTTGAAAGGAAGTGGCAGCACGATGTTATGTTACTGTAAAAAGCACCGAGACACTTCACTCATGCCCGCGTGCCACTTAACCGTGCGCCGTTGGAGGCTCACGGAGGAGGCAGTCTAGAGGCATCCTCCCCCATCAGAAACATTGGCTTGTTCGATTTGTTTCACGAAATCTGCTGCAGGGGCGTTCGTAAAAGCGCAGTTTCAAAACCGGTCCCATCACGACCACACGAAACAACCCTACTTCCATCGCGTTTGCAATAGGTGACATATGAATTGATTGTAAGCAATACTCCTCCGGAAATGCCACCACAATACTGTCACAGAACATTGCAAAACATCGTCGGCTAAGCGTGACCATATTTTTCTCCCGGCGCAGGGGGAAGATTTTCTTCAAATGTTGTCCACAACGCTAATACTTTTAGCCGTGACAGCTCTTGACCGAACCGAACAGTGGTAATGCTGTCGTGGATTAACTCCCACACGTGGACCGAACCGCTTGTCAATCCCTTTTAACCCCTCTGGTAGGATGTAAAAATTACGCGAGTGACGCACGCACAACATCTGTTCGATTACTGGAAAAGATCTGTTTTACTATCCGAACGCAGGTCGATACAATAAGTTATATATAGCCAAAAGTTATCAGTGCTGATAAAAATCGCCAAACATAGTCGCACATTTCGCTTTACCATTCCATCTCAGCAATCTACCCTGCGTCCTGGGCCAACGTGACATCACCATGGTGATGACGTATGCACTGCTTTTGCACTCAGCCGCGGTGTACCGGGAAGTGCCAGGAGTATCAGGAGCAATATGACAGTTGACTGACGTACCAAACGGTGTCAGACCGTGTGGAAATCAACCGTCGCCGCCAGCTCGAAGGGAAGGGAACTCTCGCTCAAGCAGAGGTTTCACTCCCGGCCACGCAAAAACGAATGTCTGCAAATGTGTTGCAAACACTCCGAACCGGTCAAACGCAGTCAATTAATACATTTTATCGAAGCTGTCGGCTGACGTAACTGACAACCGGTGCGCCATTTCGTCGCTGCTACCGGTGGCTACTATCAAGCTTACAACTGTTACCAACACACATGTCACCACCATCGGGCGGATGGCATCCATTTGCGGGGTAATCGTGAGCTGAAGCATTTTTGAGTCTTATCGAAAAATAGTAAAGGAATGCTAACTAAACCAAATGAAACAATAAAAATATTTTTTTAATATATGATAGGACAGTTACATATGTACGTAGGAAGTTGTATTTTCTTTTAAAAATTTGCTTTCAAAAACAATCTTGTATGCAAACAATAATTCTTTTTTCATGTTTCCTAGAACATACAACAAGGCAGAATATTGAAATCAAATATTCGAATCTATTTTCTCCGGATAGAAAATAAGACTGCATCATAGTATGCAATGCCAACACTAAAAAAAAAACATTTCACTTCATATGTACACTTGTTATGTATTGGTATAAGTTTTAGACTCCATTTGGTATAATTTGTTCGAATTTCTGTTTTTCTGCCAAATTTTAGAGTCCTTTCCGATAAATAATATCGAAAATGTATACATTTTGTTATACACAAATAATTTTTTGTATTCCAATCGCTTTTTTTCTACTCTGTTTTTTTTTTAAGAAATCATGATGCATCTTGTTTTAAATAACTAAAATATTTAAAAATTATCTCCTATATCAACAGTTAAAGAACTTTTCCACCTTCTATTCCATAACCAGAATCTTGATTTTATAAAGAAGTTTTAAGAAACGAAATTTTATAACATAAATTTAAAAAAATGTACAAAAAAAACGTTAGAACAACATAGTTTTTTTTCTGTATCCGCATATAGGAATTAAGGGCTTTTTTTCAGGAAAAGCTTTCCTGGAATATGACTATTAATTTGAAGCATCTATAAAAATACATACCCAGCGCAACATAAATAACGCCGAATCACCGTGGCGTTGCGCGGTTTATTTATTGTACAAACAATAAATGTCGCTGCTTTTGCGTGGAAACCACGCGTGAAGAAACAATTATTTATATGGTCCGAAATTTAGCGATAGTTTTATTTCGGTCACCACCACCTTATACCAGCGCCGGGGAAGCGCCGTTCAGCGTTCCGAAAAAGCGTTATGAATCGCCAAATTCGGTCCTACTGCAGCATTGCGTGTCTCTGTTTGGCTATGCTTTGCTTGTCTAACGACTCGGAAGTTTTGTGTTTCTATGTTGTTTTTTTCCCCCTCTGCGTTTACTTCTGCTGCGCTTAAAATATGCCAGAATTCGGTGGACGGGTTTGTTTGGCAGGACATACCATTTCGGAATTGATTTTACTCAACAAAATACAAACCCTGTGCCAACCGCGTGCTTTGGGCCGCACACGAACGCGGGGGAAGGAAACAAAAAAAAACCTTTTTTTCAAAACTTTATTTGCTCAAGTAGCATATCAAAATAATAAAAGCAAGGAACTGACGCAGCGAGTGATAGAAAATTGATGCCCATCGTACGCGTATAGGTTCTTGCCAATCACGCACTTGTATATTTGTCTTTCTCCGCCACCGGCTGCTTTACAATCTGTTTGGAAAATAATATATCACACCACCACCGCGCACCAGCCATGAAAAACCTGCCATCGGCTTGCAAACGCGAACATGAAACGCTAAACGGCACGGTGTGGCATGTTGTGTCTAATAGGCCCGCCACGAGCATACCCTCGACATGGGGTAATTTCGCTCATTTCACCCAATCCAAGCACCTTGCACTTCAAACCAATAACAGCAGCAGCGAAAATAAAAAGCACCAAAAAAAAAACACACGATCACCCAAAATACGTGACTGCCAGCCAACTATCGGGCAGCACACCGTCGAACGTCGTCGTTCCACCTGATAAAATGAAAACACGAAACTGCTCCAGTTGCAGTTGCTTGTAACATGATAATTGGCTCATATAAATCAATAAACAACAAGCACCGTCGAACAGGACCGTCGTGTTCGGCTGTCCGTCAACGGTATGATTTTTATCAATAAATACATCTTTTACCGCATCCCTTTCCTCTCGCCCTCAAAATTGCGCCCGAGAATGAACACCGGCAACGAGAAGCTCCCAATGCGGAAGAATGCGGATTATTAATTGAATGTACCTAATCCATCAGTCAGGCCGAACGCTCGCTGATCCTTACCTTCGGGTTACAAGTTTTTGTGTTACGCTTGTTTCCGAGGACCAAGAAGCCGAACGTGCAGTCCTGCCCAGAGCTTCCGCGTTTGTTGCCGGTACCAAACAGCCGAACCGATGTACGAAACATTAAACATAAATCAAATTAAGACGGTCAACGGTTGTGGTGATGGTAAGTAAAAACGGAACATTCCCATCACCCTTTCCTTGGGCAGCGGACGGCCGTTGTCGGGTTGGGTCATCGTTCCGCCCCGAATAGGACTGGTTAGGATGTTATTTTTTTATTATTTTCGTACACCGGACAAGGCAGGGGATGTGGCCCGCCCCGTACGAGCCCAATATTTGCGTGTGCGATCTTGTGATCGCACGAATGCCGGCCCAATGTGCAACCGTTTCATGTGGCGTTTGATCGAAGTGGGCTGAGAAACGGATGGCAGGAGCTTGAAATGCAAAGTGATGCTTGCTAAGCGAGTGGCACAGCAGCAACAGAAAAAAATTACATTTTTTTTTTAAACTTAATCCGCACACATGTTCTGTTCGCCTGTGTTTTCCATGTTTAATTCGAGAAAAAGGATCACGCTTTATAAACACGCACACCAACGTGAAGCAGGACGCCCGGCCAGTTTGCCTCGCAGCCTACTGCGTGATCTAAAATTCGCACATTTTAATTGTCACCGGGCTGCAGCGACCCGCAGCCTCGAACGAAAAGCGAGACAAACATAAAAAAAATGCAAACAAACCAACAACGACAACCGCGCCGCGCTTGCGATCACGATCGTCGAGAAAAATAACGAAACAATTATAAGCCGATGCTAATTTGCTACAACATGCGGGCCCTATAATTTCGCAAAACACTCCAAAAACTTTATTCGCACCGCAAGGGCCAGCGTCCCGCGTCGGGCAACACATTCAGGGCCCGATCGAAACGCGGAGAGAGATATCATGCCCGAGGGTGCTTGATTATTGTGGATCTTTAAGTTGTTTGTTCCAGCGCCTGCACCGAGAACTGCCGCAATCGCCTTATTTTCCGCAAACACCTTACCTGTGGATGCAATGTCGTTTTTTTTTTTTGGCACCCTTTTTCTCGCTGTTTGTAATACGTTACAAACAGGTCGGTGGTTGGTTCTTTTTCATTATCCGAATTTGTATTTTTTTTTTTTTAGTTTTTGGCATTTGGATTGCCGAAGGAAAGGTGCACTCGTTTCGCGCTCTAAAGCTACCATTTCTCTTGCAGTTTGTCGGTATTCGCGCGCGGACACGGATCGTTTCCGATCGCACTAGGATGCGTTCAAGGCGGGTTCAAGGTGTTTTCTCAATATCAATATTTGGTTGGATAGTTTACTCTAATAGGAAATTTAGCAAGTGCTTTTTTGTATGATTTAAAATAATTAAAATTAGTACCAAGTGTTTAATCATTAATAGTTTGATTTGACACACAATCAAACTATGATAATTCCGTTCGCTTTCAGTGACGTATAATTAACGGCGTTCATCGAAATGTCCTACAATCTGAAAAAAACTGTGCTTGTGCTAGTGACTAAAACTAAAATGAACTAATTTATCTTTTGCTAAATCCTATTTGAACGAAAAACAAAACTTGTAGAAAATGGTGTTCTCTCTTCCCCAAATATTTTTGCATCTGGTATTTAGTTTTAAAATGTTCGGTAAGATCACCAAGTCGTTGGAACGTCGATTTTGTTTGCTATTTTTCATAGCCCAATGACTCATTTCATAGAATTTTTAAGCGCATAAAGTCAAATAAAATAAAGTGACAATTAACTTCTTGTAGGATACTAATTTAAGAATACATATTTTTTTGTTTATGTTAAGAAAGTTATCGATCGTGATACAATCAAGCCATTAGCATACAATAAATCGCTAGTTAATTTACCTTGAAAAATATGAATACCTTAGAAAGATAATACTTAATTATCTTAATACTTAATAATTAAGAAAGTTACCACTCTAGATATATTTAACGTGTTAAGCAAATTTCAATCTGAATATTGATCATAATATTTGTGTAGAAAACGTAAGGGAATATTAAAATCTTAGTTGCTCCGAACTAATGAAACATTAATAAACTTTGAACATAAAATTAACGATTTCTAGAGAGCTTTAGAGACATCTAATGTCACACCGAGATTTTTAATTATGTTAATGTTCTATTTTACATAATTAAATACCCGTAACAATTTACCTAACCTAACATACAGGGCACAGTTTTCTTCTTCTTTAACGTAACATGGCCTACATGGCACTACTTTACAATCATAGCTAGTTAGTCACTTCTTAACTTCTTAATTCAGCGCTGCTTCCACAACACCACTGAACTACCCCGTAATTAACAGTTTTATTCAGTATATTAACATTAAGCAATAACCAACTCGTAGATTTATGTTAAGAAACTCTTATTCAATTGAACTAGTTTTTAATGAAACTCGGTCATTAAGGTTGGATGATCAATGACATAAAACTGCTTGTTTAGAACCTCAAGGAAACAAATTAGCAGTAGAATATCATGCTTGGAAAGGAAAATTTAATCTAATCGATAAACAAGACTTCGAAACGATAAACAAGAGTAAGAGAGAAAGAGAGAGAAACAAGTCTTACCAGCAAGTATGTCGCTTTTCTAATTCAATTGAAATGTAATAAATAGCTCCATTCTTGTAGTATTCCAAAAAGATATATTCTAGTAAAAAATGTTTTACATGCATGTTAGAGCCTGAATAAAACAGGGTTCAATAAAAAGCAATAAAAAACATAATTAGTTTACCAATAGTCACTCCAGGAAAAAAAATCCTTCCTTTAATACACCTGCTGTGACATCTAACCCTTTGTTATATGAATCAAACTCGATTTATGAAAGCCTCGTGCCGGAGTCGTGTGTCAGTGTTTCATGCGATCGAGAGTGTTTCAACTCCCTCCAACGTCACCAACCCCTTGCGATCCCCCGCGATCAGGTAACCGTTCGCCGAAAACACACATCCCCGGTGGCGTTGCAGTGCTTTAATTGATTTAACAGTGTAACAATCAATAAAACAATTTTATTATATGTTCTCACTTTGCAAACCGTCAATTACCTACCAACTCCGCCTACATCGTTTACCGCACGGCCTGCACACGGCACTGTGTGGGTACATGTTTGTTTCCTTTTATTTTTTTGTCCGTGTGTGTGTGTGTTGGTTGTCTCGCGCTTTTGTTCGTTATGTTATACGTTGTTAAATACTATGTTAATAAACCGGAAGTGGGTAGTAAAGTTCCCTCCCCTGGCCATTTTTCAGCTTGCTACCATTTCGATGCACGTCATGTGTATTGTTCCCTATGTTCTACTATCCCCTCCCCGTTTGCTGTGCTGCTGGCTACCGTTCGGCCATTCCACACCTGGAAATGTAGGGGGAACCCAGTTACCCGACGTCACAGTGAGCGACGTCCTCCAGATGGGCTCCCCTTTCCGTCACGTGCTTCCGTCAAGGGCTGTGGCAGTCAGTCAACCATCAACCATGTAAAAGGTGAACCGTGCCCTGTTAAAAAGCCCGACATTTCCCATGCCCCGGTAGGCTGGACGTTACGGCCTCCATTCCGCATTTTCTATTGATTTCGCAACGCAGGGAAGCGAAGGTTCTTCTGCCATGTTTTTCCCTCAACGGACACTCTTCCCTATAACATTACCAGCGACTAGCGCTTCACTTTCTTGCCCGGTGCTACACCTCCACCATCACCTGGCACACTTTGATGCATTTCGTTCGTTTTACCGCACAGCGAAATTGAGCTGAAAATAATTCCACCGTACCGTAGAGCATAGGCGGCGGTGCCAGGCGTCGTGTAATTGTGCCCTTTTTTTCGCGTGACTTTTTCTACCGCCACTGCGACGCCCGGTAGCAAGAACACCGAGGAAGAACATAATTTTTAACATGCAATTTCGAAGTAAACGCAACCGAACGACGAAGTGAGTCGGTGCATTAAAATAAAACGAGCCTCGAATGCAATGGTCCAACCGATAAGACGAACCCGATAGCCCTCTCCCCCCCAATCATCGCCACTGGGAGAATGTGTGCAGTGTTATAACTGTACCACCACGTACGCGCGCACACATACCCAAGCTAGTCCGTGTTTATAAACTGCAGCATGATTTATTACATTACGCTCACTAGTAAAGCAACGGCCAAGCCATTGCATCCGTTCCTTATCTGCACCACGCTCCATTCCGTACCATGACGATCGTCTCTTAGCTAGCAAGCTTCCCCTACCGCTTCGCACACACCTAAAAGCGTATTTATTACCTGCAAACATGAAGGATCAAACGATACCCGTCGACAAATGGGACTCGGTTGGAAGAAATTAAACTATTAGCAGCAGTAAACTCGGTGTCCTTTCGCAAGCGTACAAGGACTACACACGCACAACTTCCCGAGACCCGGTCGTCGTATGACACACCATCAACATGATATCACTATCATCCTACTAGTTTCACTTGCATACCAAGCATGATGCTGGGCTGTAGTAGCATTCACTTCACCTCCGAACACATTAATTGTAAGCTTCTCACAAGTAACAACCTCAATACTAGCAGCACGATAGCACCTTTCACTTTTCTCCAAAGGGTAAGAGAAAGAGAGAGAGAGAGAACGAGTGTTCCTTTTAGGAGGATTCTTGTATAACATCTAATGCCCATCGCTACAGGTTGTTCGGCAATATCCGTCCATTTTGCGATGAGGTACGGTGCAAAGATTCTGGCCCAAGAGGAACACGTCACCTGAACTGCTCGCAACCCAACCACCCAACCCGGTCTGGTGGGTTGTGTTTCAAATTGTGTAATTTTACTACCCACACCTTTGCCAAGACCCAGATGGAACGCAAGATACGGTTTGGGTCAAGTTGTTTCGTATGTTGCAAACACCTCTTACACAAAGCGCGTGTGTTGCCTGCGAATGTAAAACATCTTCAGGGCGCTTGTCGTTTAATTGGAGCATAACAAACGCGCCAATCATGTTTTCTGCGCTTGCTACCTGTCATCTTTACGGCTTCTAAAACGTTTCTGTGCCTACTTTGTGTTGTACCATTATTTGGTGCATCTAAATCACTTCAATCACAAAACAACCGGATCGAAATTATTAGAATTTTTCTATTATTGGGAGAAAAAATTTACTGCTGATGAACTTAATTATTCATATTTGAATTGAGAATACTAAGTGGACAGTAGTATGGCACATACAATTATTCTTTATTATATTTATAGGATAGCTGGTATTCCTCAAAATATCTGTTTGAATTTGTCATATGGAAACTAGGTTTAGGTAATATTTAGTGGGTAGGATAAACTACAAAAATTAGTCTAGGATGAATTTTTGTAAATGAATTTTGAACTATGAATAAGGAATGAACTCTAGTTGTAAAGACAAGGACAGTCGAATAAACACCATCGTGCAAACCGGTGAAATTTCTATAATATCACGATAAGCGGAATTTTGTTATCTTAGCTAAATGTATTAAAAGCGACAATATTAAATGTATTCTGAGCAATTTTACCCACGCAGAGAGATAGACAAAATGTGCGATTGATTTGAAATAATAATGTTCGTAGCAAAACTTCGTAAGACCTTTATTCGATTACTCGATTTGGGATAACTTTAAAAACATTATTCGTTTGGACATAATTAGTAAAAACTGATCACATATTTGTATTTTTTTAACCGTTGTTGTTAGCAAATATGAATATTTTTGTAAATTAAAATAAATGCTCAAAATTTCAAAGTCACTTCTGCTTCAACGATAAGTTTGTCTTTTAAAAGATTGTAAATTAGGGATTCCTATTCCAAACAGCAGTTCGATCATCAAAATTCGATCATTAAAAAAACCGGCGAAAAATAAAAAACTAACTATTTAGTCATTCATAATTCATTTTTTCCTTATTTTTGTTATTACTGGCGTAACGAATTTGATGGTCAAACCTACCGTGGTATCAATTTATTAGACTGATTTACACCACCGTAGCTGATTTGTCATGTCTTGCTGTACAGAAAGCAAACTAAATAGGATTGTTATACCGATAGTGCTGTGGGCGAGACTGACGCTGCCCCAAAATTAGTTTTTTTTCCTTATCATTAAAAAACAAAATCTAATCTAACTTGTTACGAGATGTCATTCCACCACAAACTTGCCCCAGTCTAATACGAAGAATAAAGAGTGTTGCGCGTCGTCTGTAGAAAATGCAGAGAAAAAACGCACATCGGCACCAAACCACCTGCAAACGGTATTCTTTTCCTAACCAAAGTATTTCTATATTGCGTCGGAAGTTATGCGAAACTCAACGAGAAATTCTACGTACGTCCGGAGAAAACGAAAAAAAAACCAAACGACGCAAATAATACCACATTCTATGGGTATTTCTGTGTTGTGTTCGCATCTCACCTGCTCTTTGTCCACGAAACAATACCGTGCACATGTGATGTTCGGAATGACGTTCGTTAGCGTGTTTAATGGAAGCGGTAGAATATTACTGAGAGTTGGTTCGTTCTTCATTCTGCGGAACAATGAGTGAAGCTGGCAAAGATCCCGTGACGTCTCACTATATCATCCATTGTTTTAGTAAACGTTGGTGGACAAGTTTTCTGCATATTGACTGTTACTTGAATAAATAAAAAAGAGTTTTGTCAGAAAAATCTCTTTAACATTCTCCCAAAAAGAATAATTCTACACTTATCGCTATGTGTGGTTTCCGATGTTCGATTTTGTATCGATGGTACTATTTTGTATCAAACAATTGTGTTTTGCTTTCTAAATACTGTTTTTATTGATATTTAAGTATCAATGGAAGACGTATGAAAAGATTTCTAGCAATTCAAAATAATAATGTTCTACAACATGGATTTAAAATAAATTAGGTAGGCAGAGTCAGTAGTAAAGTTTGTTAGTTTCTAATTCTTCAGAAATAAACATTCCTTATGAGTCTTATCATATTGACATTCTCTAACGCTTGAAAATATTCAACACTTTCTATACATTTTTTCTTGGTCCTTTTAAAAAAAAATGACTAAAACTGAACATCCTGAAAACTGAATAAAACTGAAGAGCTGAACATTTATAGGCCTCTTAACTATTTCCCCGATCAAATCACTACTGGAATGGCAGCAGTCAATCAAAGCTCGAATGGTTTTACCATCATTCGCATTTAATTATGACAAGCCAATTCTCCTTACCCATCATAGCCGTCCGAACGATGAAAGCCGATGCTGCCAGTGGGACCGATATCATCCGGTTGTTTTTGTACAAATTTAGCCACCGAATCACCGGACCACCCAGTGTTTATTATGCGGTTATAAAGCGAAAAAGAGAAAAAATGGTTGCGATTTTATATCACTACGCACTGTATAATCAACACAACGTGCCATCGTTTGCTTCATTGCATCGTGCGGGGCAGGACGTAAAGAGAATTCTCACATGAAAACCTGTAGCAACGACTGGTTTCGCTGGAATCAGTGAGAACTATAAGAAATTATGGCACCCATCACAAAGGCAAAACCCTTAACAACATCCAGAAACATGCAGTTTAAGATCTGGAACCCGCCGATGCCGATTAAGAATCTTCTGTCTAGGCGTAGTATCATAAAACCTGCCAGTGGTTCATTGATGATCTCAGTCGTCAGTTAGACCGATTTAGTAAGCGTTTGTTTTCTTTGATTTAAAACGATAATTGGCACACCGTCGATAAAATTGACTGCAACGACCAGGATCACAGTGAGAGCTCTTTCTGCTCTTTCCGTTTATTTGCTATATTATTTAATACAAATATCAGCCAGCGTTGGATATTTTCTATCTTATCATTTCATATCCCAGAAAAGAGGATTCTGTTTATTGGAGTTTAAAGTGATTCAATCTGATTACATTTTGTTTATTAAAATTGTTTTTTCGTCGTTGTTTACAGATTAACTTTGTCTCGTCAAACTATTGAAACGGTCAACGGTCACATAAACCTGTTGAAGTGAATCACACGCACACGTTAGAGCAACACTTTTCTCCCGAAAACAAGCAGTTTCCTCAGTGAAAACAACTAACCAAATGGCACCATTTGCGTACAAACCAATGCAATAGACCATTTCCGCCAACGCCAAGTAAATTTTGCCGGCCGGTACATTACGCAAAACCCGTTTGCACTTGTCGTGTGCGTGTGATTGTTGCAAGTGCAGAGTTTTTGTTTGTTTACATTCGAGGCAGTTTAGCTTGGTGCGTTGACATTCAGGGATATCATCGATTTTTTGCTGTGCTCTTTCGAGTTCGTCGAGCTCGAGCTTCATGATGGCT
>JXWZ01013664.1:0-20890 GCA_000956215.1 Anopheles farauti No. 4 | reverse complement strand
GTTTTTTCGCTTCTTGCTCTTGCCCTTGGCCCCGAGAATGTCGAGAGCTGTGAGATGGTTAAAGATCGCTTGAATCACTTTCCTTTCGTTCCGTTCCCTTTTAACCGCATCCTAGATAGAGTATCCGAAACCCCGGCGAAGAAGTGATTGATTAGGTTTAATGTTTGTGTTAGTTCCTTATTTCGAATGTAATTTATCTTACGCTCATTCGCACACACCTGCTTACTCATGCGCTTGTCGGTGCACGTACGTGACTCAGATTTTTTGGCTGGCGAAGGTTGAAGACGCCCGTATAAATTGCGTGCGGCTGTGCGTGGCTCAATTCAACCCGTCGTTCAATGTATTTTTCCCAGATTTGCATACGTTGGAAAATCCGGTTGGTAACGTGATAGGGAATACCCGTCCCGATCCTTTCCGGGCTGTGGGTCGGTTGAACACGTTGATGAAGCGTTCTGAAACGCATCCGGTAAGGTGAACGATTACCTGATCTCGGCCTACACCATTTCCACCGACCTTTGATGGCGGTGGGATGTAATTTCCCTACTGCCCTTTGACATGGTGTGATTTATTTGTTTCATGATTTTCACCGGAAACTCCACCCCCGTTTTGGAAATGTTGTAAAGAAGATTTAACAAGAGATAATGATTTCTTTGGATAGAACAATTGTACAATAGCTAATTGGGATGTAACGCAACTAAAATCGTTTTTTTTTCAAGAAATATTTTTTGAAAACAATAATTTTTCATAAATAAAACTTTGTTAAATTTACATTTTAGAAACGGAAACCAACAAATGAAAATCTTCAACACTTCTTGTTTAAATTTAGTACTTTTGTGTTTGTTCGGGTTTTAACCCATGTGTGATCCATGCTGGTAATTTGAATCTTCCATTCCAAGTCCATTATTTGTTTCTAATAGTATTTTTATGATGTATAACTGTTATACATTATACTAACGCTTAAGTATCATTTTTATTGCAGAATGAGCCATAAAACACAGTTTAGGAAAAAAAAATAACAATAGATTACGTTTTCCATTTCTATTGCACTTAAAACACCTTTCACTTTCCCTGCGCATGTTAAACAACGGAACGACAGTTGTAAACGATACGCGAAATCGGTCTTCGCAATCAATCATCATAATTAACGCGGAAACTCTTCGCTTCTTCGGGAAATGTGGCCAAAAAAAACTGAACCTTCCTCTTCTAATTTACCACCAGCAAGTGCGTCATTCGGTTGATCCGATAGTAGCAAGTGCAACAAATTTAAACCACCCTTGCACAGTCACCAGCGGCAAAGGCATGGCGTTTCAACCCACGCCTTCTCCGTTCACGCCGTTTCCATTTCCGACAAATTGTTGCCGACAGTCCATTGTTACGCACCGTGGTGCTTCCATCTCCCAGCAGCAGGGTTAATTCCCAACGCGCGAAAGCACCTATCCCAGCGTATCTTCGACAAAAACCGGGACGCGAAGAAGGCAACATTTTCCCACCCTCGTAAACTGCAGCAGACACGAAATCGGTTGTGCCTTAATGTAAGCTCCTCTGGTCAAACAACCCGGAAAGAGCACGAAGCCCCGCGCTCCAGCGTGGAGGGAATATGTAAAAAAATAATATTAAATTCTGATGTGCCATTATATTGTAATCAAAATAATCATCATAATGGAAATTAGTATAGACGCGCTGTTGCTTTCGATTGTATCGTTTCCGCCCATGCTTCCCCATTCCTCCCGACTGCGGATGAGCTTTTCCCGATGGGGTATTCGGCTATGATCATCGTTTGCCTGAGTGCCGGATCGGGTTGGTTCGCTTCAGCATGGACCCTACGGTGGTGTGCCTACTTCGGAACAGCTCTTTTTTATGCAGTGCTCATTTAGGTTCTTGTTCGCGTTTTACGCTTATTATGTAGTTTTGGCGGGAACGTTTGCCCAAAAACCACTCACGAAAAAGAACGAGAATACATCGGGAAAGAAAACGAACGCTCACTTCGAAAATGATCATTGACCGCTTTTTACCGGATATGTTTTGAAGCACACACTTCCTATTATATTTTTCTAATACTCGAATTTGTATTTTGCCGATGGAAAACGATCGCTCATTTGTTCCTCTGCACCTGCTGAACCAGTTTAGTTCGTTCAAAAATGTATCCACTATACTGGTTAATTAGAATAGAACAGGGCTTAGCACAGGGCATTCAGGCGATCGATGATGTGGTACAAGAAATTAGAAATGAAAATATTATGATAAAATTGTGTTTGCTTCTCCGTCGTGTAGCTTCCTTCACATGATCCTTCACGCTCTGGCTCCGTTGGAAACTTCCACACCACAAAAATTGCGATCGTTAGACTGGTCTCTGAGATTAGAAAACATCTCCCTCATTGGAACTGAAAGGTCGGTCTCTCGCCGGTGACCGTTCAGCGCCCCCAACTGGGACGTTCTTAGAGGCAGAGTTCTCGTTCCATAAATTATCATGTTTACCGTAATTAATGGTCTTTCTGTTGCAGGGAGGAGGGAACGCTTTGACCAAACCGTGGAAATATCAGCTCCTTTAGAAGTCTCTTTTTTTGTGTTCCTTTTAGTCTTCCTCCCTGTGTATCACTTTATGTCTCTCTTTCCCATTGACTTCCTACCTGCACCGGTGGCTCTAGAAAATAAACAAACAAACCCACTCAGCCCGGAACACAAAGATAAAAGACCAGACAAACGGTGAAGATGTGCCGGCAATCTTTCCGACTGCATGTTCCGGAAATGATGCGAAAATTAGTTTCTATTTTATGTGTTTAGGAAATACTCGAGAATTATGTAAATCACCTGCCAGTGCAGTGCAGCGTATTTGTTGCGTGCTATTACACCAAACGGCGATAATAAACGGTCCAACTGACCGCAAGATGTCATTTCAAGGGACGGTAAATGAACTGACCACATGAATCTCAGTGTCAATACCATGCAGGAAAGGGTTACATCGCAACCTTTCATTTCCAGCAAACCCATTAGAAGTTCTATCCCCCCGAGTCTTGAGCTTTCTAAGCAAAAAAAAAAACGAAAACACAAGGTAAATTATATATTTTGTGCTGTGTGTTTTGATAATGATCTTCAAATTGATCTCGTGGAACTGACCGTCGGAAATGCGGTCGAATGAAAACTTTTCAACCTTGATTCCCCTGACGGATGGATGGATGAATGGATGGATGGGGTACAGCAAATTATTAACGAGCTGGGAAACAGACCTTCATTTCTGGTTAAAGTTCCGATGAAAAGCACCTGATTTTAAAAGCAAACAGTCTCCAAAGGGTCAGTTTCTGTTACGAGAACGCATAATTAGCCAGATCACTCGGCTTTTGTTGATTTTTTCAAAATATGAGAAGGCAAACCGTTTAATGACAGGTTTGTGCTATCTTTTCCAAGATAATGTTTTGCACTGATTCACATCCACTAGAACCTTAATCCAAATGAAATTTGCATCTGCCCAACATCTCGAGAGGATATTATTGATAGAATAGTTTTAACCGCTACCGCATTAAAATGTAAAATTCTCTAATTGAGTTTGACATTAGAGTTAGATATTTACAAACAGTAAATTATTGACAACTTTGTCAAATACCCTACATCAGCGTCTTGGTTCATAACATGGTGCATCTAATGTTGTGGAAAAATGAAAACATCAAAGCCATCATCATCCATCACCTACTCAGATCGGCTTCAATCGCCATTGTACGCTATGCATGTCTAACCAGCCGATTTAACTTGGCAATGAATAATTTCCATTTTTTTGGTACATTTAAGCTTTAGTTCTTCGTCACGTGCTCACTTCGAAAAAGTATACCTGCATACGTTGATGACACATCAATAGGCTGAGATTAATATTCAATGACATCATTATTGTGATGAAAGCATAACATACAGACGACACCGCGAAACATCGTTTTGCGTTCGTGTCACATTTGCAAAATGGCATTTGGAGAGGTGAACTTTTTCTTTTTTTTTTTGTACACCACCAAGACACCAATGACTGCTACCCCTTTTCACATTTTCCTATCACTTTGTTTCTTTTTCTCGCCTTGTTTTCATACTATTCTGCTACGATGGGTGGAGAAATGTACAATTTAGCTTACAGAATATGTCATGGAGCATTCCATGAATGCTTTGCATGGCGAAGAAAAGACAACAATGCTGTGAATTGAAAGCTTGTGCGCTATCGTACACGCATAATTGATTGTTTCTCTAGTGTTTTTTTTTTATGGCAAAGCTATTCGATGTGATTGAAAGCTATTTCCATGGTAAAGAATTGTTATTTTCAAATCCTTCTAATTATTTGTTACTTTTAGTTAATATAAATGTGATACAAATTCAAACTATAACCTCGCGTTGTATATGCTATACAGGTTCCACATACGAAAAAAAACTAATGCTCCTGCTATTATGGAAAAAAAAATTTACAATTTTTGCAAATACCAACAAAAAACACACAGAGTGATTTGGACAAAACGTTAAAAAACACACCCATAGATGTGAGACAAACCAAATGCATTTCATCGTTCTATTTGATGTACTCCATCCACACCCATCTCCTAAACCTTTGACCATATTTGCTGTACAATTCATCTATTTGCTCACAGCTGCATTCATTCGCAAAAGAGCCATTTTTCATACGGTTTTGCATCTAACCGCACGCTTCACACCCACTGCAACCGAAACCGATTGCGATGCGTCAATATATCGTTCAACCTCACGTTCAGAACGTTTTTAGTTTTATTTCTTGAAACCGTGAACCGTTTGTTTTACTCACCAGCGATAAACCGACAGTCAGCAAGCGAAGTGAGCGTGTATGAGCAATATGAAAGAGATTTGCCCATGATTTTCTCGATACACCATTGCACGATGCCAGCATGCGGTGGCGCATATGCTTGTTGTTGACTGGTTGATAGCACGAGCATCGAAATACGAAACCTGTGTTTGTTTTATGCCCGAACTGATAACGTAAATCCACAACTATTTTTATATTATAGAACTGTGACTTTCTAGTCATACTGCCAATTGTGAATGCTTTTTCCTTGACAGTGTTTTTAACGCATGATTCGCTTATTTTTTTAACAATATTCATACCTTTAGCTAAAATCTTAAGGTTTGCCACTGAAGGTTTGTAACGACATTTCAGTTTTATTTATTGCAGTTAAAGTACATTTTAAAAACGAAAATGTTATACATTCATTGTACAGCGTTCTCCCCATCATTAAATATTCCTTTGTCCGATCATGTTAGACCGTTTTGATATAACTCTTTCACGTCCAAGTCTTTCCTGTTTATCCGTCAAACTCTCTACGGTAATTTTAAATTTTCACAAAACTAATGAATGTCATGCAACGCTCTTGCCGATCACTGGTCTGGGTCATTTTCCTAGCATATAAAATAACCTCAAATTTAGTTTCCCCCCAGTGACACCAGAGCATAAAAATACCTCACTCCGTCTTTAAACCCTCTGACGAATGTTTTTCTTTCCAGTTTTCGAATTAATCTCGGATCCAATCATAACAAACCGCTTCCAGCACGGTCACCCGGAACCGATAGCCCTATACCTGTCCATTGTTTCCTTGCGGTCATCGTTTATTTTTTCTGCCACACCGACCGAGCGGAAGATATACGCGTCAGGAGAGCTCGTCAAAAAGCCTCCATACCAAGGAATTACGAGGAAGAATGTCGGAGGTTTCCTTTTACGAAAGAAAAACACCAAAAAGGACGTACAGCGAACATTATTGTCAGCAAGGAAAACACTCAATTCTAGGGATGGGAAAAACCAACAGTTTCTCTTGTCGCTTTTCGAAGCGGTAGAATGGACAAGATTCTACAAATGGCTAAATTAATAATGAGCATAAAAAGCGCGGCCTCCAGCCTGCGGGCGAGTGGCGACTGGAAAAGTAAATATTTTTTCAAGAAATTAAAATTGAATGAAAAGTAATGCTCTATCATGGCACGCATACGAGACCCAGGATGTTGTCACCCAGCAATGGAGATGGAGAAGGTTGAAGAAACTGAAGCGAAACTGAGAACTGAGCGACGATCGCAACAACAGAAGGAATTGAAAATTGAATTTTCAATATTATTTTTTCATATCCCTCCTATCTTTTTTCTCCTTTAGATTTCGGCTTCGACATTATACACCGAATTCTATCCTCGAATTTTCTTTAAAAATTGTGAAAATATGAGTGAACGTGAGCCTACAAGCTGTTTCTTTCAAGAGCACTAACGAATGATTGATTATCTAAGCCTGATGTCCTGATGGCAGTTCCGTTCCGTTCCATGAACCGAACAGAGCCGAACTTCCTTTAGTTGCTGCATACCAAGAAATAATGCCTCACATCTTCCACCCTAAAACAACTCACGTACCTCGTCTGCTCCAAGGGGAACAACAGTAATTGTATAGTAGGAGCCGAAAATAGTCGTCCGGCAAAGGCGTACGCCATCATTACCAGGCCCGCGGCCGTCCGCACGGCGGCACACAACGAATGCGAAAGGCTTAAGCGGCCTGTACACAATGACGTTGTCATCGGCTGATCTTTTGTCCCTCTCTCAATGCGACGGTTCCAGACGTTATACATTGCGCCATCGGTCAGAGAACCTCGATGTTAACGGATAATTCCGACCAAACCGGGCAGAATGGAGGATTCCAAAGATTTTAATCTCTATTGATGGTTGCGGCGGCTGTTCACGTGTTTCTCAGGCGCAATAGGTTGGTCGCTGTTGTCAAAACAATGGCACGTTGTCGGTTGGATCATAAGGCCGATGTATACATACATATTTTTTCTTGCTTCATGTTGTCGTTCGTCCTCCGTCTTCTCCTTTAACGGGCACGCGGTCGCGCGCGCACTCTCCATTATCGACCACAGTATGATGGCATCTTTTCGTCTGAGAAACCATCAACAATCCGGTGCGTACAGGGAGGGTTGCCGGTCGCTTGATGGACTTGTAACGGGCTCCAAATGGTACGAGATAACCGGCTCAGCAAAAGAATCAGCCCATCGTAAGCCCTAAGCCGAGGGGAATCTCGCGCATACGGAGGAAGCTTCTGGCGAACAGAAAATGGTCCAGATATTGTCATTTGCGAAGCACCGCCACACCAGTAAACTTTAGCTTTAAAACATACACACACACACACAACTTGTGAGATGACCGAAAACTTCATTGCTGTAGCGCTGCACAGATCTGCTTGGGAAGCAATTAGTCATCCAGAGCGGCGCGGAATCGTTCTGAAAACTGCGCTCCGTCGCGATTGCGATAAAACGCCCATGACCATGGAAGATTTGTTCGTAAAAGATAAGAACCAAGCTAAGTAATCGACCACTCCAAAAGCACTCGACAATTTCGCCGTCAATGTTGCTCGATGCCCAACGCTGACAGCAGACCCGTGGGATGACATCTTATCATTCGGTGGCTTAAAAATGTACCCACGACGCGAATTCGGCGTGTTTAAACGGCCGACTCAACTTCCCACGACACAAAACCCACTGAGGCTTGTAATGCAGGCAATTAGGGTGGCAGACCAGCAGACGGAAGGGGGATTAGATTAAATGAGATGTTTCAATGTTTGCGACACCAACGGTCGCAGGGAGAAACGAATAAAAATTTGCGAATTTTTCGCCAGATCGTCAGATATAATTTCGAAAACCGTGCAACGTGGACAACGGCAAGCGAGAACTTTAAAGGTTTTGAACCGTGTAGAAGCACTTTAAGCACTTAGGTTTGCGTATTCAAAAATACGGACAGTTGTAGGGTTGTGCTGCCATAAAATTGCTGCATCAGAATTGGTCAGGTGCATTTGCAGTATTTCATTACCGATGCAATGTTTGCCCCTGGATCCGGTTCGAGGGTTTCATGTTTCGCACAATAGACTGTAATCCGATCACTGCAGTTCACCTATACATAGATCACCAATCTGGCCACGTATCACTGTGCTGGAGAAAGCCTTTTCCCTTTATTGATTGCAGGAAATTCGCGTAATCACGAAGACGGTGATGGATGCTTCAATAATGCCGCTGACTGCTGCACGGGAATACGGCCCTCTCCCTTAACTTCTCCCCACAAAATGCACTGGTTGCAGGGATGTGAGCCACCCGTAGCGCATTAGCAGTGCACGGTTCTATGCACCAGAAATGTAGCCGCGCAATTTGAATGTGCATCATAATAGGACTGCTTGGCATTCTCAAGGGTCGTTGTTGACATGAATTTCGACACGACGAACACCTGCGAGAATTCACGATTGCAGCATTCCGTACACGCCATTATGGCGACTCAAGGTGTATGTAATATTCATTAACTGATTTAACCGAAGATGTGTGTGTGTGTGTGTGTTTGTGTTTGTGTGCATTATTACGCTGCTCCGGAATTGTGCTGCACGTGTAGCTTTGATTCGAACGTAAATGTATTATTAATATATCTATTGAGATCCTGCTATCTCATCGCAGAAATTTGTTCTGTTGCATCGTAAACCACTAGACAAAAGCATTCATATCGGTTTATTCCTGATTTTTGTTTTTTTAATTTGTTTCTACAAATAGTTATTTGCTACACTGCAAATCAATTTCACTTAATCGACTTGTACCCGTAGTCGTACAAAACGATGGCCACACACCAACTACAACAACACACAACTTGCCATTTTTGTTCATTTGCATACAAAATTAATTCTTCGTGCCACCTCCGGCAACAGCAGCAAACCCAATCCCCACCACCACGTCGTACCAGCGATACAAGAACGATGCCAATCGACTACTGATTGGTTCTATCAGACTAAACTTCACATCTCACTTGTCCCCATGCCATTCCACCGCCACCATCAGGCTCACCAGAACCATCGAAAGGAGCTGCTCCGAACGGGCACAAATGTGACACATTTTACACACTCAGCTAACTTTCGATAGGCACCATGTTCGAAAGCAAATTCCCAGCAGTTTTCACCCAATCTTGTCACGTTCTCGGGCACGATCTGAGGACAAGTCACGTGGTCTCCCCAAGTCACGAGAACTCACGGTGAAAGGGACCGCTGGACGAGGATTCGGATGCCGGAGCGAGGTGTTGAATTGGGAAATAGTGCTTGGGAATGATGATTTCCCAGGCGGTAGCAAATCTTTCTTCGGCCCTTTTTTCCGGCAGCCCGGCACTGTTAGGCTGATAATCGCGATATAAACTAATGTCATTCGGCCGTATTTCTTCTCTTCGTTTGACACTTTCTAGAGACCGGGTGACCGCGGGCGGAGAGAGAATTCCTTTGGGGCAAACTTTCAGCAATCTTTTCAATGATCGATTTTTCGATTGTGTGTTCGATTTCGGCATGGTCCGGGCGAACGTGAAGACAACACCGGACAAAGTTGTTGACGCTGGTTGATTCCGGTCCCTGTGCTGGTTTGTTACTGGGATTGTTGCTTCCAATCTTTCGGACGATAATCTCAAGGTGAGAAACGGTGAGATTTTTTATGTTTTTGGGGTGTGTATGGATTTTCTTTTTTTTTCTTTTTCGTTGTATATTTGATATGATTGTTAATACGGAGTTGATTGCTCATCCCACCACCTGTCATATGACTTTGGAAATGAGAACGTCTCTTGAGACGCAACATAAATGACTCTCTCCGGACGATACTTCCGAACTTTTGAAACAAAACTACCTACGTAACATAAATCGCCGTCCGTTTTTGGTTTAGTGTAGTTAACGAAGAATCGTGTTTCGTAACTTCATCATACTTTAATTGCTGTAAAATATGTTTTAAATGCACTTGCTACGGTGGAAACTTTTAATGTAACTACTCAGCGCGAGCAACTGCGAGAAGAAAATGGAAACTAAAATCGCTCACACTGCACAACAACAACATTCTTAAGCACTTGGGCGCCTTCGAAAAAGGCAACTGTTGCCCGCACTCTAATTACTTCCAAACGCCTCTCTAAGTGCTCATCCAGCCAAACGTCAGCTTGTTATGCCACTAGCTTTATCCAAACTTTTGTACCTCCCCGCGCAGCTGCATCATCCCACCACCGAAAGCAGCGCTCCGTGAAGCGTGATTGCATTTCGCTGCCGGAAAATCGCCCCGGCAGCGAATGAATGCGCTTTTGCGCGCTCGCAGCATCATTTCACGCCGAGCTGCGAGATGTAACCGAAGAAAAACAATCTGCTTCCCGCGAGCGTACACCTTCCGCCACGTGCGGCGTTGCTGCGCCATTTCGCTGCTGCAGTGGTGTGATTTGAATCGGAAAGCTTTCGCTTGCTCACCAACATTCTGCAGTTTAAGCACGTGGTGCTGGTGGGTTGATCCACGGCATGGAGCAGTGCATCATAATATTTTTAACAGTAGTTTATCCCATTTCCATTCTCGCCTTTCTGCCCGGCCCTGGTCCGCGTGTTCTTCGGCCCAAGTGGGAAAAACCATTTCTCCACCGGGAAAACCTCCACCCAAAAGCCGTGGCTGCAACCCGCAGCAACCGAGTGCGAAACGAGATCCTGTCGAGAATCTAGTTAACTTCCGGTGCCTGGGAGCTGGGCGGAAGCTGAACGTGAGCAATTTGTACCGCTCGTTCCCATTTGTCTAATTTTGCCTGCATATTTTATTCATTACCATCTCACCTCGTTCGCCGCTTTACGCCACGGGACGCGAGACTGCTGGTGCTTCCAAAACGGAAAAGGATCTTCTTCGGATCGCCCCCTTCCATGCTGCACGCACGCAAGTCTTACGCTAAAACCAGACCAGAAAGTGGCCACTTTCGGGTGATGGGTGATGAGAAACAGCAGGAGGACAACGGGGAGCTCCGTGGTTCCGTAGCAGTAAGTATGAAAAATTGCGGAAAAGTGATACCAAACTGAATTAAATTCAATTGCGAAGGGCCCTGGCAACCACCACTTTTCCAACAAGGATACGCGCCTTGGCGTTGATGTTTAGTTTGGTTTAGTTGTGCAGGGAGGGGAATGCGGTGCTGCGGTGAAGCTGAAACTGCAAAATTACCATTCCGAGGATTACGGACCCTGTCATGAATTATGTTCGTGGCGTGCAGCGCCGTGCATTCCCCCGTGAAACCAACTACGGCTAATTAAATTATCTCCGACACTCGGCGACCATCATCCACATCATCAGCAGTTGGGATGCCGTGCTAGGAATTTTCATTTGGAAAATTATCAACGGGTTAAGAAAAACGGTTCTTATAATACGCATAAGCACGATTTACTATTCCTTTTCCACTGAACAATTCACTCTCGGCTACAAAAGGCAAGGCATGAAGTGTCTGTATTATTTCCATTTTACAAATCTGTTACACGAAACCAATTTGTTGAATTTTTAACCGGGAAAATTTGTTCCAAACTTTGTTCCACTTTTCACGATCACATACCGACACACACACACAGACACAACCAACAACAAATCGTCCTACGTTTTGTACGTCACTTGTCAGCATTACCATACAAAGCAATACTTTGCGTCGTTTATACCGTGTGCCAAAGGGCGAACGGAAGTTTCTTGGAATCGATTCACAGGAAAAGTTAGATAAACAAAATGAGATTATGACGCGCCATCAAATTTCCTTCCCACTTCCCCGGAATGGCTACTCCTCACATACACACAACACTCCGAATTGTGTTTCCTTTCCTTCGTAAAGGACGGAACGGATTCACGGAAACTTCCCGAAAGCCTGCCATTTCTTCCATTGGTGCCGAAACCCGCGTGAATCGCCAAACAATCGAATGTACCATATGCATTACGCCCGTGCCAGACCGACGAACCAACAACTGCCGTCGGAAAAGAGTTTTTTCTCTGTGTCACTTCCTGAACGGATGGGCGAGCTTCTTTGTTGCCTTTTTCTGCTTTTCAGCAAGCACAAACCGAAGCTGCACAGATGCGCCATGGCGACGGATTTCCACGTGGCGATGGACCAGCGAAAGCGAAAAGAACAACTCCTTCAGGCCAAATCGAAATCGGAACACGCTGAACCACCCTTACACGGGCGCCTTGACGAACTTTGGGCAAGCTAAATTTGTTTGTGTTTTCTTCAATTAACTTATAATCGAGTTTAACATCCTGCGCCCGGTATGTTTGCGTGTGCACGCCCAAAGCACGCCACTCGGTCAGCATTCAACAGCAATGTCAATATTTGAACCTCCGAATTAAAGTTCTTCTTTCCGTTGGTACTGGCGCGTTCGCTAGTGCTATTTATTGCCCTATCGAAATCAAGAACTACCTACACGGATAGGAGTAGGGTAAGATTTATGGCAAATAGTGCTGAAAGCATTTCATTAAACGTTAAATTCACTCGCATTCTCGCTGAAGTATATCCCGGAATGAAGAAAGGAAATACAGTTCAATTTCCATCGATAGCGGACATACAGACACTCAAATGAGCGTAATTGCAAATGCAATTAAAGACCGTAATTACAGCACTTATCTGCGTATTGCAAAACGATTTATACAACTAAAAAAATCTCTCCACTTACACAAATTTGATTCTTAGCACTAGAACCATCATGCTTTTTGCCTAAAGTTTGTCTTCAATAAAAGTTTATTTTATTATTACATCTGGTTCCCACGTGCCATGGCAAAGTTTTTGTTGCCTTTCTCCGTGTTGGTATTTCTCAAAACGAATTCAGCAAGCACAAAACACTGCCGCAGGATATTTTGAGCTTTCTGGTTCCTTCCTTCCTCGGTCCGCTCGCTATACGTGCCCTTCGGTTCTTCAGCTAAAGTGTCATTTTGAGATCTGTTGAAGCGACAAATTAACCTCAAATTTCTAGGTAACCGAGTGTTTTACTTGGTAAGCGCTTACACCTGGTATGGATTCCTCTACGTTTCTCAATTTAGTGGACTACTAGCTGTATTAATACTAGTACCAGAGTTCCCACTCTGAGGAGCGATGTGAAGCTTTTGCGCAAAGGTACTTAGGTGTTTGAAACGGTTCACTGCGCCTGACAGCATCTTAGACGTAAACTGTCAAAACAATTGGACTCGTGTCGTGTGTGAAAAGCTAAGAAGTAAGGCGTATCCTTAAGCGAAACACATCCAACATTTGCCTTGTGTGGCAGTCGGGCAGGCAGGCAAGGAAACAGGTGTTCCGCACAACCCGTGCGCTTCCCGTAAAGTAACGCCGGTCAAAGCCATTTCGCATGAAGTCGTGAGTAGGCTTTTCAATTTCCCACCGATTTTCGCACCTTCTTCGAAACAAATGCGTTCGGTGACCCAAACTCTAGGCATATTCGGAATATAAATGAGCCCCGACAAACCGACCAAGAGCCGAGATTCGGCCCTGCCGAAGAGTTCGGGCCGGGTGGCTCCGGTAAACGTTTCGGAGTTCTTAGGTCGTAGTACGCCACAGCGACGGAGAATGGAATTTCAATTTCTCTCCATCCGCACAGGCCACAAAGTTTTGATCGATTTTCGGGCTGAACGAAAGTTTCGATATAAATCTCATTTTCGTCGACAACCAGCGGAAAAAGGTGCCGCCGGGATCAATCGCACCGAGCTGTACCGTGTGGCCACCTTCACTGTGGTTGCTAGCTCGCCGGGAAAAGTTTATAATTTCTTTTCGAATCCGTTTAGTGTATTATCCATCAAATGCCGCGGCTGCCGTTTGGACGTACAGCTTCGGCAGGGTCATCTTATCGATCCTTGAACAACCCTCGACCGGGATTAGATTGGTAAATTGGCTTTCTCTTTACCACTATCACGAAAGCTCGGTTTTGCTGACATTGGATTGCTACTGAAAACCTAAATCTAATCATTGACATTCCTGCTGAAACGCACGTAAACATGGTGTCTTTTTTTACGGATGAAGAAACTAGGCCATCCCGGTTTTGGTTTGGTCCGGTTTGTTTGCGAGTTGTGCTTAGGGAAAAAAAATCGTTCCCGTTGTACACCGCATACGCAGTGAGTGTGCACCCGATATAGGCGCTACTTCCGACCGAGGACCTATAATGGTCGTGATTTGTGCGCAAGAAAGTACTGCCACAGTACTACGTCCGGTTGATCCAAAGTTGTTCAGAGCAAGAAGAAAACAATAACCCTCTCGCCAAAGCTGGACAAGTCTGATGTACTACAAACATTTTCTCGCAGCGTTGGGAGAAAAAATGAAACGAAATCAGATTAACTTTCTGTTCAGCAGATTTTTTGCCTATTTGTTTTTTGGACTCGTACTATTTCAAGCACATGCCATATCGTTGCTCTATCTGCCATCTCAAATCTCTGATCCCTGGACGAAAAGCCACACGGCATGCTGGATAGTTTTTGGTCGTGTTCGGTTTGCGTTTTTGTTCTGCTTGTTTGTTTTCCGTGTAGAAGAAAATAGAGAGATAGGCCGTTTGGTAAATTGACTTATCATTCCCAGTATCGCATCCGTCTGATCAGCGCGGCTGATTGCATTCGTCCTTGGCCAAACGGGATAGGATAGCATTGCATAGATATCGTCAAACAAACAAGCATTGTTTTCCGAAAACAGGGATTCTTGCAAAAACGCATACATGAACTGAACATCGTTGAAGTTCTTGTGCACAATTGTGTCTGTCCGTGTTTCAATTGACATTTTCAGTTCAGGCATGTCAACGGTGTAGTCGTTGGATTACGATTTAAGTTACAAAAGAAAATTGTTTTGCTGGACGCTTGAATGATATTTTTTATTTTAAATTTCAAAGCCAGTCTATCTTGTTTAAGATAATATGTAACCCATTTATAGTGTATTAACCTTCAAATCATATTTTCGTTAGACGAGTTTGTTCTCTAGAAAAGAATAAAACGTGTTCTCGAGTGCATCTTATATTTGACCTTACTCAACGAAGGTGTCAAAGAAACCAAAGAAACTGTGTTCAATTTAAGATGGCTTCGTTTTGCCTTTATACGTACATGCAAACACAATTCTCGCTATACATCGGCTTCTCCCTTGTGCCAAAACAACGCAGCAATATTTTTACGTAAACAACCGTACGAACGGGCGATCGCATTCACGAACATCATACACCGATCTCTATTTATGATTCACCAGCACACGATACGGTTGATGAGAAATGTTATTACATTTCAGTGCGAAACCCAAACAAATGCAAAACCCGGCCATGAAGATACTAACAAACATGATCAAGAGTTTTGCATCGCGACATTTTTTGTCGTTGCTGCCGATACTTTACACGTAACGAACCGCGAGTGCTTTAGAACTGTACGAGTACTCGAGGAAGGAACTCGAGCTGACATGAGTATTATACTTCCAATCCAACTTCGGCCTTGCTCCGGCGTGTCGGCTCTATTCATTTACGGGAGCATGTAAAATTTAATTTATGACAATTTACAAACGATCGCAATGAGACGCTCGTGCTCGTGGCAGGCAAAGGGCAGAACTCGTTCGAAAACAAGAGCATAACCTCATACAACACGTACCGTGTCGGAAAGTTGTTCAACTTTTTTTTTATCGCCCCACTTCCAACGTCCGATCCTCCCTTGGCCAAACGGGTATGGCTTGCAATGCATATCATAAACTTTCCAGTTGGCCAAAGGGCCAACTTTGCCAACGTACACAAACACCGGGAATGTCCACCGGTTTTCCTCGTATCCTCACATCTGGCAACCTGGATAGCTGGTTCTCGGTTGGTCAGTTTAAAGGCAACGTGTCGTGTAATAAAGAAGAAAAAAACTCTGTTTGGCTTAATAAAAAAAAAACGAGAACACTTCGTTGCGCCTTCCTTTCGCTGGACACATATTGTTTCATTTACCGGATCGCGTACTTCGTACACCACGAGATACGGTTGCGTGGCAATACGAGGCAAAATGTTTATCGGTGTCCAGACCAACAACAACAAAACCCCGACCAACGGAACACATGCATTCGCTACAAACATATGTGTGATGCTGCTCGGTAAGAAACTCCTCTGGCACCGAAGGACAGACGCGAAAACAAACGCCACATAAGCTAAGAAACTGGCAAAGGAAGTAAGCTCCAAAGCTCAGACAATGTCGCTCATGCTCTGACCACACTGGTATGGCGAAACTGGATTAAAGCTGCAAAGTTTACCGCCCCGACCCATAACCCGCGAGACATCTGGACTTTCTTTGGCTTAGCTCTTGCATGGAGTGTGTTTTGCTTTTTCGTCTTCTTTGTTCTGTTTGGTTTTATTTTGTTTTATCCGCAGTTTTTCAATTATTATTTTATCCCCGCTCGGTTCGCAATCCCTCGTGGCAGTCCTCGCTTAACCCTTCACCGACCGCTCAGCATCGCCTGTTGCGTCAACGCGTTGGCTTTGGCTTGTGCTCGGCGACATATCGGTGCGTTGTCACGATTTCCCCGGGTGGTTCGTGCCGTTTGCTAAACACGAACGGCGTCCGTTTTTCTGTTTAAAAATTGCTCCATACTACCACTTTTTAATCTGCTCCCCAATGGCACACCAACCCAACCGCCTACCTCCCTGGATGGTTGCGGGTTTGCCGGTTTTGCTCCATTTTTATCCCACCCGGGTGCGCAACTTCACCATGATTAACGATTTGTGCTTAATTTTAATAACTGCACAGCTTTACCGTGCCCCAAGCTCACTTTGCCACCTACGATGGCGCGAGGACGATGAAACGGATAAACTATTGCTATTTATTTTATTTATTATCTTCAGACAATTTGTTGCGCCACACAAAAGCGCCCATTAAGCGCGCGGACGGTTGCGGTTTCGGATTTATTTATTCTTGCTTGTATTTTGTTTTGTTTGCCGACTTCGCTTCCCTCTTCCCGCTGCATTATATGCGCCGTGAAATATGATGCTACTACCGTGCCAGTATAATGTGGTCCATGTGCCGCCAACCGCCGCGGACATTTCTCTTGCACTTCCGTTTCCGATCGTTGGATTCGAGCATGGCGTCCTTAATGATTTTATTTGATTGCACTTATTAATTTGGATTCAATCACGACGTATGTGCTTGGGATTAATGATAAATATTGTACATTCGTTCAGTGATATTTCTTTTTACGTTGCGTAGAAGCTTTTACGTGTAGCTAAAATGAATTAAATTACATATATTGTTGAATAACACAATTTACATTTACCTTCTCCTACTATCTACTACTATTTAACCTAATACAAATGGCATTGATATAACATCTTAAACACATTATCATCATAAATAACCGTAAATTCATATTCCTTGAGTCATATATACCATACTAAAAGAATATTCCAAAATCCATTCACCATGTGTATGCGTGAAATTAATTCATAAATTACAGGATATGAAACAAAGAGTTCGAATCATAAGGGGTTCACTTTGCACCTGTCGATTTGCCACTGTTTTCTATCTTCTTCTTCTTTTTCTTCTATTTGGCGTAACGACCGAAGTCATACCTGCCGTTTAATCGGCTTTCTAGACTGATTTTACCACCATAGCTGGTTAGTCATTCCTCAAACTGTTTTCTATCTATTTTATCTTTATTATTACATTCTGGTAGTGATGTGAATCAACTATTCCACTTACACTTATGATCTGTTGTTATAGAATATTTAAGTTTTATTATATGTAAGTATTAAAAGCTTTAATCAATATCCTCAAGCCATATATAATATATCAAAAAGGATACCGATTAAGGTATCCTTTGGTCAAGTTACATTTCCCGGTTTCATCTGTTTGATAAAAAGTTAATTTTTTTCTTCGAATTATTGAAATCATAACACACTAAATGTTAAATGTTTGACCAATCTACATTCGCACTACCCTTCTATAAGCGTTCTATCCGAAGAAATGCCTATAAATGTTTTATATGAATTTTCTAAAAATAACTGCAAAATAACAAGCAAGCACTTATTTCTCCCATTTAAACCGCTTGAAGAATCGGATCCCAACAACAACGGTGTTGACGAGAGAAATGCATCATATGCATCCCGCTAATGCCCACTGGGCAGTGCCATTTTCGGTATCAAAATTTACACGTAAATGGTTTCACTGCAAATATATCACCGATGTCCGTGGGTGCCCGTAACCGTCCACAGGATTGCAAGCTGCCAAACGTTGCGTGGAGCAGTTTTTTGGTGCTGGTATTTGTAGTCCATCACTAGAAAATCTCCACTAGCAACCGGTGTAAACCCGTCATCCTCGCAATGATTTTTGATGCCAACGTTTGCGTCGGCCTTGGGTTCAGTCTCGATTTTTTTTTTGTATCAAACCACCCTACCAACCTATTTTCTGAAGCAAAAAAGTTCCCAACTCCGTCCAGCAGCAGAACCACCAGCAGCAGCGGTAGTAGTGAGCTGCAGTGTCGAGTGCACTAAGCACCACACCGACAAGCGTACCTGACCAATGTAGCGCGAACCATCAAAGCGCAAACTAACGTGCCTAGTTAAATGTCCTGCAAAGCAAAAAATAGACTAAAAACTAAAAACAAATGCATCATGTGCAGAGTGCATACTTCACTCGGGTTCGCGAATGCATCTGGCCCAATAGCTACCGTATCGTACCGGGTGGATTCATCGGTGTAGCGAAACGGTTAAAAACCATCATGACGGTGACTTACGTTTGGACCGACGGAATGGTTTGGCAACTCAACATCAGGTGCATCTGTGCGGACAAGGGATTTTTCGGATTGGATTTTATTTATGAATCAGCTTCTGGTAAGTGCTGGAAAATTCACTCGCTGGATCATGCCACGAGTTTTTTAAAAGGTCTTAGGGGGATGATGAATTTAGCGGTTCGAAAAATCTCGATCTCACGCCATGGTTTGTAAAGTACCAAACCATCACACAATCAAGTGCACTTGCAAGTTCTAATTGCAACCAAGCATTTTTTTATCAATGCGGCAGTATTGAAAACTTTAGAACGCTCTTGTTATAATATGTTATAATTTTAAAAAGCCACTATTGCTGCATGTTCCGTGGATAACAAATAAGCCTATCAACCAGGTGCATAAGAAAAAAAATAGTAAAGAAAAAATATACTACACAGGTAACAAAATTCACGAACGATCCTTTCTTATGGACATTCATTTAAAAAGATTTCCCTACTCCAAATAAGCAAATAAAGATTTCCCGCAAATAAAGAAAAAAAAACAAACACATTGAAAACACCACTCGCTTATGAAGACATTGTTGCTTATCCTGGTGGCCAGATTTTCGGTAGAAAGCACATAAATTACGACCTGATCCGAGCCGAACGAATATTAAAACAGTCATTATTCGTATTACAATCGTTGACAGCGGCCGTTCCCTGCTCGTGTCGTATTTTATACGTCCCATTTTACACGCTCTCCCGGGCCGCATGTTCCAGCGCGGCCATAAAGGAAACAAACAACGCTCGTTAAAAAAGGCGCCAACATAGCCAGCGATAAAGTTGTGACAATTTGCGTAAAGCGCTTCGCACTGTGTGTTTGTATGACTTCAATCGTGCTTTTTTTATTCTTTCTCCTATCTAACGGCACCGACAGCCCTTAAGCGGTAATTGTCCAGCGCATGTCGGCTGGACTGTTTCGTGTGTGTTTGCGATCGTCCTGTTGAAACTGTTGGTGCTGATCCCCTGTTACGTATCGTGTCGCAAAACTACTCTTCAGCTACCGGAGGTTTACCGGTATTTTTGTTTTTAACGCTCAACCCATAAAGCAGCGGAAACGGGTGGGCTGTGCGAAAGCGCACAAAAGTATATTCTAACAATAATTTCGTGTAAGCATGGGCTGCTAGATGTGTGTGCTTTATTTTCGAATATTTTACAAACGTGCAGACAAACATCTGGTGCTACACGACGGTGGAAAAACCGGATAGGAAAAAGGTTGATAACGCTTTGGCAAGTTCACATCGAACATAAAAGGCAAACAAGTGCGCTTATTGCGTTAGGTTGGTGTTCGAAATTACTTTTATGTGATGTGTGTTTTTTATCCACTATAGTGAGAGTTACAAGCAGCACTCTAAAAGGTTTGCCCATCATAACGCAAGATGCATCCAATAAACCAATAAACTGGAAAGGATTCTTTGATGCATCTTCATCTTTTTCTTTATTTATGTGTTAATTGTGCTTCCCCCGCAGCCACCGGATGCAATAAAAAATCCAACAGAAGGGAGCCACACAACCCATTAGAACGTTTTTTTTTTTTTTATATCACCATTAGTGTACGCATCACCCCAGCGGATTAATTTCATCTCTACGTCCATTTTCTTTTCTTTCCAGCGGTGGCATTTTCGGTGACGCTGTCCACGTTGCTCGCGCTCGTCGTCACCCGGGCGGCTGCGGATGAGATTCGCGATACGCGCGAGGGCGAAACGGTCACACTGAAGTGTCGTTTCAGTGAGCAGTCGGCGGCGAGCGATTTTTCCTACTACTGGGCACGGTCTACGGGCAACAAATTTGACAATGTTGCCATCAAGGGTGTTCAGCTCAACACAAACTACAGGTAGGTGGAACATATTTACTTCCAAACCAATCCAAACCAATGGTTCAAACCGGACCGAACCGATCGGGGCACCCTGGGCATCCGGTTTAATATTCCGGATGCGGTTCTCGCCGGCCGGAAATGCACATATTTATTTCCCACCGACCTAGCAGCAGCCTTGTTGGCAAGCCGAATGTTCAACGAGCAAATAAACGGACCATCACGAATCCATTATTCGCTGCGTTCGACCGGCTAACCACTCGCTACCCTTGCACGTTGATCGACAGGTTTAATGTTTGCGGTGCCTCGGAAGACAGCATGTACAGGGAGTATGAGAAGTGGAGGAACGGGTTTCGAAAGAGTCTGCACTGCGGGATCTCGCTCGTTATCAACGCTTATGCAATTGGGTGTGGATGCACCACATCGATATGCCGCCACCGCCAACACCACCATGAGTAGCACCTTTGCATTGGCGAAAGGATTGTGCAGCGACCGAGAATTTTCGCGAAAAGCTGTGTGTGTGTGTGTGTGTGTGTGTGTGTGTGTGTGTGTGTGTGTGTTG
>JXWZ01013663.1:0-16841 GCA_000956215.1 Anopheles farauti No. 4 | reverse complement strand
CGGGTAGAGTGTTTTGTTCTAGTGCTGGCGCCTTTGGAATGCGTCGTACGTCACCGTGTATTGCCTTCAGGGAGAGGAATGGGAGGGAGGGGAAGGGGGAGGCGCAGGAGAACAAAAAAAAACAGACACAAATCTTACGCAAACCATACCGGTGAGCGCTTTGTGACGCGCGTGGTTGTGGTGATAGTTTGATTCTGGTGTAATTCCCGTACTGAATCATTTACCACTTAGCGTGAATAGTTGTATCAAATTGCTATCTAAATTGAATTTACTACTACCACTACTTGCTGATAAGCTTTGTCGCGGGTGTTCCAAGAAGTGTGGATTGTTTCTGATGCTTCCGATAAGGGCAGAGGAAAACAAACATGTCGCACAATGTATCGATTCTGACCCAAAAAAAACAACACTCGAACGCCGAGAGATCTGATAAGACGGGTGAGATTTAATCAGAACCACATCCTGCCCAGCGGGAAGCGCCAGCTGGCAGGTTAATTTGGTTAAAAACATGTTTATTTTGATTTTTTTAAAGTTTAGAGAACTTATAGCAACAATTTTTTTTGAATGTTTCAGGCATTTTTTTATATTTTATATACATTTTTACAAAAATCGATAAGCAAATATCAATTTGCCAATAGTGACGGAATATTTGTGACAAAATCGAACAACCCAGACTCATTTATAAAAGTATGAAATTGAACACTAGTGCAGACGTTAAGGGTTAAAAGATATTCGATAACTTCCCCTACGTTAGCCTAAAACATATTCGATTATTTGTAATACAGGTTTTTAGTACAAAACTTACTCATTTTTACGGTCGAACATTGGTGCATGTTCTGCGTTAAGTGACATCAGAAACATACACATCTTTTATAATAAAACCAAAGGTTCTTCAGTGTAAAACACGTCTCCTGACCCCTTCGACAGAAACGGAGCCGTTTTATGCTTTTGTGTGTGTATGTTTTTTTTTCTGCCTTCTCGCACACGCCACCTAAACGGAGAAGGGCATTCGCGTTGCATTCGCACTAGTACGTGAAAGCGCGAACACAAGCCCAAGCAGCACGGAGGGGAAAGGGGGGGGGGGCTATCGGAAGGGTGAGGAACCAAATGGTGATTTGCAATCCACGCACCCTTCCTCCGGTCCCGCGTTTGGCTCGGCGATTGTTTTGCTCTCCGCCCCACGGGCCCAGACTCGAAAACGGCTCCGAACGGCACACGGTTGTCTCAGTAGATAACTTTCCTTCTTGCGAGCCAGTCCGATCGCGTACGAGCAGCAGCAGCAGCAGCAGCCCTTTTTTCGGTGTGCCGATTCGAAAAGTTTTCGTCGTCGCGAGTCGCGGTTTATGTGTCTTTGCGACTGTAATCGCAAACTGTTGCGTGCCGTGCCGTGTTCGGGGCGAGCGAAACCGATTTAAATTAGCCACAATCATCCAACCTGTCGGTTTTGTGCAGCGAGCAGTAGCCGTCCTGTGGCTTTTTCGTTTCCCATTTTATTCGCGAAAACAAGCGCCTCGCAGTCGTTGATTTGTTATCACTTTAACGATACCCATCTCTCCGTGCTCAGTGGCTCGTTGCTCTTCCCCCTCCTTCCCTGCCTGTCGCGAAACCAGTGCGACTGGAAAGTTTGATCAATATCAAACAAGCGATTTTTGATAGTGGCGATAGGCCGTAGCTGTAGCTTTGTTTGTTTTCGTGGACCCACTTCCGTTCCGGTACGACATTTCCCGAGTGTACGTTGTTCAGGTCGGTTGGGTTTGGATTCGCGCGGGAAACGATCACTGTTTGTTCCCTCCCCCTTCTCCTCCTCCTGCCCGTTAAAAGAATCAACCTAAAACGATAACCGTGTGTGTGGTGGGAGTTGGAAAAGTCCCCATCGATTTGGTGGCCGGAGTATAGGAGAGAATTATCGGGTAGCAGCAGCAGTAGCAGCAGCGGCCGAATTCCCGAGCAGTAGCCCAGAGATGATACCCATCCTTAGCAAGTTCGATCTGAAAGAAGGTAGTGTAGCGTTTCGGTGTACTGGTCGCGTCCGTCTACCGTCGTCTTCGGTGTCCTAAATGTTCGCAGTGCGTTTTCATGTGCGTATTATGAAGGCGCAACAGCAGGAAGCAGGTATTTCTGAGGTGCTGTGATGCCTGCAATGGTGAATCGAGTGCAAACAAACTTTCAATCGAGTAGAGTTTTGAGCGCAAAAGGTTCATTTAGTGCACACGAGAAAGTGACCGAGAATGTGTCCAATTAAAGACGTGAAATAAAATGGACTCATCCATCGATCTCACTATGAGATATGAGATGAGTTGAAGTGAAAGACGTTGAAATGCATTAATTTCATAACCGTTGTGAATAGATTAGGCATGTTACTCTTCATATAATTCCCTATTTTGAAATGTATTTTGTATTATTTCGAAAATGTCATCCAAATTCTGAATCTAGACAGGAATTCAAGTTCAGTTTTATTCGGGTTTAACGCTTACGATTACGATATTACGAAGTGAGTTTTACCGTGGTTGTACTAAATCAATATCTCAATTTTAATACTTATTTTTTATTTACTTTGAACACATTCACTCTGCTTTATCTCAAGTTAAACACATCTGATGATATTATTTTAGAGTTGTTTTAAATATGAATTTACAAAATTTAAAATTAGTTTATTATTTCCATAAAATATTTTATAATATTTCCGTTGGATAGGTCACTTTTACTCAAGCACTAAATGGGCCTTAAGCAAGAAACTATTATACGACCCCCGGGAATACCCGGGTAGGTTCGGTGCAAGACAACCGCACTAGAACCGGAGGTCGGAGCTCTTCACTGGCACCGGGAAAATGTGGGCCATATCAACGGAACCAACTTATGACGAGTTTCGTGTCCGACTCCTGTGCCCTAGAATAGAGTGCACGGGCGTACATGGTGCACTTTCGTTTCGATCGGGGTCATTTTGAGTGTGAACTGTATTGGAGAGAGTTGCAATGGAGTGCTAAAATTGTTCGGAGCGTTGAAATTGTTTCGACAAAATAATCCCCAGTCAAACGGCTCATCGACACGATTTATAATAATGTGACGTAGTGCTCTGTGTGCTTGTGTGCTTTCGTGTGTCGTAGTAGAATAGACCATTTTGGGTGCCCTTTTTTTCTTCTTGCCAACACATCTGTTTTTCGTTCGACACTAATCCATCCTTACCACGCGCGCGTGTGTGTTTTTTCTTCTTTTTTTTTCTCCCCCAACAGGAGTGAAACAGATCGTCGGCGTGTCCGATATCACCGAGAATCGCAACATATGGCGCATGCTGGTAGCCGAGTTTCTCGGCACCTTCTTGCTGGTCGCGATCGGCATCGGTAGCACGACCGGCTGGACCGACTACAGTCCCACGCTCACGCAGATTGCGTTCACCTTCGGCCTGGTGGTCGCAACGCTCGCCCAGGTAGGTAGCCTGTCCCGTCCGCGGGGACCAGTTTGTCCACTTTGTCGGCCACCACCATCGCCGCGCTGACCTTCGACCAGATAACGGATAAAGAGCGGTGAACCGAGCCGGCGAGATCGAGATGTTCGAGATCCTGGCCTGGCACGGGGGGTTTTGTGAATGAATCTCTCACGGTGCGGTGATTCATCGCAAAACCGCCCGAACCGAGGCGGTATCCCGAGGAGCTTTAGATGACGTTTTGATTGCTGTTTGGCAGCGTGGTGATTTCTGTTTTTCTTCTTGCTGTGTGCTTTCACACAATCACGCTCCGCACACGACAGAAGCCACAGGCCCCTCACTAAACCCCAACCGCGCGGAGTGAGCGTCGGCAAGCGAGCGAAGGACACACGGGGACACGGCACGCATCGAGGGTCCCCCGAGAACCAAACATACCCATGCCTGAATCGGCATGGTTCGGTGTGCCCTAGGGCATGGTCATTACGCGGTACGTTTTTCGTCCCGCACACGTGCTCAGTGTGCTTTCCATTTCATGCGGGTTTTCTTCACCAGACGGTGGTGGACCTCAATCAAATCGCAAAGCTTGCAGCGATTCGCTTCACTGGTTTTTCGTTCAATGAAGGTGTGGAGGGTCGTGGAACACGTAGTAATTGACATCGTAAGATCCGATTGATAGACGGAGCGACGGAGGTAGAGTTAAGCCCACCAATGGACAAACTTCCACGGCTTGGAAGCAAGATCAGGTCCTGCTTTTAAAAATAGTCCACAACACATACTACATCTAAGGTCGCCAAAGGTCGCCCTGTTCCGGATTGATACCGTTCCGAATACCGGTTCAACAATCGGATGTCGTATTGATCCAATTACCCTGCCCTTAAACGACCGCCGCATTCTTGTCCCGATTGTGATCACATTTGGCATTCGAATTCAACAAAACCCGGACAAAGCGGTCGCAGCGGCTAATGCCTTGAAATAGCTTGCGATGGTCCCGTGGTCCCTCCGTACTTGCCTATCTATCATATACGCAATTGCATACGGGCACGGTGGAATGTTGTGGGCCCTGCGATTACATGTTCTGAATACTTTCCACACCAAGGTTGTACTACACTTGAAGATACCTCTAGCTTCAGATTCGTAGCTTAGATGTTTCGGTCGACGAAGAAGACGATGTTTGTATTTTAATAATTATTATTATTGCCTCTATAATGATGGTAATCGTACGAAAAACAATAACCATCTATTAGGAAAGATTAGATCAGGCACGATGCACTCTGACCCGCTTTACAACCGCGGTTCAAACCCCTGCACGGTACGTTCGTGTCTCCAACACCGCGCTCAGCGTCTCTAATTATCCGCGTGCCCAAGTCATTCCCGCGTTTATTGCCCATCGTCGGTGCAGTCTTGGCGATGTGAAGGTGAAGGTAAGGGTTGGTCTCTATCGCCGGGCCCCGTGCAGTTGGGAGCAGTACAGGCAAAAAGCCAGCCGGAGGAATTTTCGCCAAATGACGTCCATCGGCAGGCTTGCTTTACGAGTTCACCTTCTCCATCGTATCTTCCGCCTGAAAGGGCAGCTCTGCTCGCGCCGACTCACACGACCCAGTAGAGATTTGCGCATTGCGCAGTAAATTTATAGTGCAACATTGTCCTTCCCCTGTCGGCGGCGAATGGGAGACCGGCCTAATGAGGAGTTTTCTATGACTTCCAGACCGTATCATTCGGACGTCACCGCGAGCTTAATGTGTCACGTGTGAGTTTGGACGTTTTTGGACACTAGGTCACCCGGTCGTCAGGTGGATTTGGAGCTACATTACCACGTTAGATGTTGGGCCGGTGACAAGTTAATTCCGTGCGTAGATTGGCGCATCCGTACGCTGATAGCTCTGGTTATACTACCGCTGATAACACGCCGTGTGTCATCTAAATTGCCGTTTAGTGAGGGACCTAACATCAATTAGATAACATGCTCGTCGCAACGGCACACCGTCACCCACTTCCGACCGGGTGCTTCCTCCACCCATGGGGGGGTGATGATCAATAAATCTTGAACGAGTAAGCTCTCGGCAGGTACAGATTGCCCGTAACGACCGATCGTAAAAGGGAAGCGGATCGGTAGCACAGATAAAGTGGCCCGCACACGTCGCGCTAGGGTGCAGATAGTGTTTGCCTGCTTCCTGCGCTCTTAATGCGACGGCGATGACGCTTTACGATTCAATTACCACTCCACGAGAAGGGGACCCGATTCTCAGCTGCTGCTCTGCCACCTTCGGCGGTCGTCTTAAACCCCAGGGTCGCCTCCAAAAACTTCCCCCCCCACAAGAGGGCGTTGGGCTAGTTTTTTTTTCCCCTATTTCGTTGTACGCATTTTGGCGTTTGACTTTTAGGAGCTGTTTGATTAATGCGTACGATAATTAAAAAGATAACAATACTCGAACACCCCAAACACGCGGCCGTACAGGTGAGCAGGATACCTAACCGAACGCGGATAAAACAAAAGCGAGCACACGGTATCGGGTGGTAGATAAATATTTGTACTACTGCTGCTGGTGCTGCTGCTGCTGCTGAGAGTCAAGGTGGCGTTCGTTCAAATATTGACACTGGCCCAATATACCGACTCCATCGAGTCCTCCAAGCGCTCCGAGAAGGACTACCGATAGGATCAAAACTGTTGTGCCCAGTTGCCGGTAAGCAAATGGTACATTAGACCAGATATTGCACCGGTCCCCGACACGTTCGGATACAAATCCGTATGCAAACAGTCGGCTCGTCTTCGGTGTGCTATCAGATTGGAGATAGTGGGTCGCGGTGCGCTCGTGCGTTTGCTAAGGGTGCCGAGGTGGCAGTGGGAAAGTGAATGGATGCTACTTAGTAACATAGACCACGTACTCGGTTCAAGGGCGCGGAGACACTCGACGAGACGAGAAGGAGGAGTTGGACTGTGGTTAGAAGAATATCTCTGTTTGAAGATCTTGGCACAAGTAGGTCATAAAGGTGTTAGACTATCGCTACCACCTGTAATTTGTATTACTTCAGTCAGTAGTTTATAGCCTGATCGTCACAATGCACACCCATTATCCGATCTTTAGCGGGCTCGATCTAATCCGATTGTGTTCACACGATCCAAACGTACGTCAGGAGCAAGATCATTATCCGTGGCACCCATTTCGTCCATCCGCACTCGCCTATCGAACCCTTCGTGCTGAGATGATTGCGATCAGCTCCGAACGTGCTACCGAACGGGACCAAACCCAGCTCCGCACCGGCGGCACCGATTGCAGAAATTCGCACTAACGCACAAGCCACGCGGGTCGATTCTCAAGCCTCGTACCCAACCGTCAGGGTCAGCGACTGTCCACACGGCATAGGGATTGGTAGAAAAGCACTGACAAAAAAAAACCGTGCTGAAGTGTAACACACCTCGGGCGAGAGAGAAAGAGAGTGAGTTTATGTGTGTGTGCTCTAGCTAGCCCTCAGCCTCCACGACGACTCGTCGCGTCCCCAAAATAAACCCGCCCATGATGACCATGGCTCCCGGGAGTACGAAAGTTCGTTCACTTACGGTGCGGGCCCCTCACGCTCGTACCAACCGAAATTTATTAATCGCGAATTGATGTCCAGTCCGTCGGGTGTCCACGGTGCCTGACTCACTCGGCTAGCTAGCCGGCGTTAACCTGTCAGCGCACCGATCGCGCGTGTACTGGAGGCAGGCCTCTTAATGTGTCTAGTGTCAGTGCTAGACGCTCGAGTTTGTTTTAGACACTTTGTTTGACGCGACCGGTGAGCGCGGCTTGAGGCATGCACTCGTTCTTGCTTCGCATGCTCCAACAAGGTGCTAGAAAAATTGGAGTGTTCAACCTGCCTCCCCCCCCCTCCCCCTTTCCACGCTCCCTCGTTATCTGTCATTCACAATGTACGGTGCGAAGATCGTCCCACCATCTTCGGGGGGGCAGCTACAGAACGCCTTCTCTCGCTCGTCAACATCTGATCTGACAGCTGACAGGTCATCTGTCATTGGTTCGCGAGGGAAATAACAATGCGTGAACGTTTGCGAACGAACCCTTTCACCTAGTTTTGGGCAAACTGCATCAGTAAGATGATGTAAGTGTAAAATAATAGAAGTAAATTTTCGAAACTCGATCATCCAACCGAACCTGCTCCGATACGTAATTGAAACGTTAAAAAATAAATAGACAAAAACAAGCACATTAACGTGTTTTCCACATTAGCGCGAGCAGTAAACAACTCAAGGCTTTAGAACTCAAGCGACGGGCCTCGGCAACGACGACGCATTTATGTCTTCCGATACGTTCATCTCATGGTATCGATCACTCCACCGAATAATGACTTATTCTTTTTTTTTCTTTTTTTTTTTGTTTGGGAGGAGGTAAAGGGACCGAGAAACTCTGAGGCATTCGCCGCAATTCGCTTGGGTGACTGTTTTATTTTATTTCTGTGTGTACCTTCCTTTTTCTTGACGTTTCGCCTCTCTTTCTCACCCTGTCGCTCTCACTCCACCATCAGGACCACCGGGGTGCTTCACTCCCGGTTGTATGTGTGTGCGTTCGGCAACTTGTTTAGCGAAATACATTGCATAATACCGTTCAATATAACTCTGTAACCTTGACATCTCTTACGCGCAGCCCGCCGCCCCTGCTCGCCTCCGCTGGTGTTTCCACTTCACCAGCTCGAAGGACTGGTTCGGACGTCGGAGTCTGCTGAAGGCGATCGGGGCCGGTATTAAGATCATCGCTCGGTGATCGAAGCAAAAGGGGTAGCTGCAAAACCTAAGAGCGGTAGAGAGCTCTGTGCGTGTGTGTGTGCGAGAGCGAAAGAGGGCGAGCATAGGGTGGTGGCAAAAAATCGCCACCCAGTCAGCCGGAGGAAAAACAAATAAAACAAAAGCGATCGGACGGAGCTCAAAGCGCCCAGCTAAGGTTTGCCCTCCTCGCGACCATAATTTTTGCACACGAACTCATTTGATTCCCTTTCGCGGGACGATCCCTTACGCGGGAGACACCGGGGGGAGCGGCTTGGGGACAATTATTCATCCCTCCCGTCAACTCGAGATGGGCGGTGAGGAGGCTGCCCCTCTCACCGGGCTGCCGGTGTTGTCATTTTTGTTGTCTTTTTAAAATCGTTGTCATGTTGTCGGAACGCGCGCGTAGGCTTTTCGCTCGTACCGCCGTGGACACGGTGGGCTCTCACGCGATCCGCACCGTCAGGCGAAAGTGAATGGTGATCCCGGGGAGAAGGGTGTACGGGGGGAAAAGGGGGAGGGTTGGCTCGCGCGCGCTAAATGAAGCACAAAATCACCCCGGCCAGACAAACTGGAACCATGTCCACCCGGGTCGCTTGCTTGAGGGAATTATTTTTAATCGGGGACGGTTTGAATGGCGACAAAATGCTACTACTGCCAGGAGGAGAGGTGGAGAGGGGGAAGAAAAAAACGCTTCAAACGTAAAACGTGACCGAAAACCGCCACAGCAGGTTGGTGAAGGATTCTCGCACGGACTCGCTGCTCAATCATACTGGATACTGTAGCGTTGCGTGTTTTTTTTTTTGGTTGTGGTTTTACGTTTCCTCGTGATTTTTTACGAAAGATATACGAACGGTTGGTAAAACGATAAGCCCTTGGATTGGCGCTCCTTTTCCTACGGTAGAGCCACGGTTTAGTGACGCTGCGGCGCAACGAATCAACTCATCCTTCGGTATGTTTTTTTGTAATAGTTTTTACTTTGCTCTTTTTTGTGCAAAATATTGGAGTTTTATATGAGCCAATAAATGCTACTCCAACATTTGATGTTTCAATCGTTTTGAGTTTTGAGTAAAAGTATTTATGGACTAAAAAGAAGATATGGAATTGGATTAATGGAATTAATTTTGTTACTAAATATCTTTTTTTTTTATCAGAAAATTACTATGTTTTAAAACAATTGCCGAAAAAAATGTTTTAATTTTGATTAAAAAACCTCAATTGCCATTCCACATTGCATAAATTTAAGCATGGGGAAAACTATTCTGAAATAATAATTAAACAACACGATCGTGTAGGGTAACAAAAAAGGTGAACCCTTTTCCTAAGCAAAATAAAACCAAAACATGTTAAAATATATTTAAATACTACATCAAGAAAAAAATCATTCTTCCAGTACTGCAATCCATCAATTATTCTTGATTGAAATTGTTAAATGAAACAACAACAAAATTGAACAAAGTCTTAAACGAATTCATTGGTATCGCTTTTTGTGATTTCAAATCATAGCAAAATTTCGCAGCTGGCAAAAAAAGGCTGTAACAGTTTTTTTTCCTAACCATCTCCTACAGATGCAACAATCTTACCCTTCATTCATAATAGGAAACACAGTTTCAAGGACCGCGATCGCTATTTATCCGCCCGATCGTACTCTAAACTTGTCGTAGTCCTTCAAATCTTCCCATCGCCTCTCACCAAAAAAATAGACTTCACCCCCGAAATGTCAACATTATCGGCCGATCTCCCATCGGTCCATCATCGCGGCACCATCACCACCTTCTTTTGTGTCAATCCCTAATCGTACCCAGAACATGGATCCGATCTCGCAAGGGAGGATCATCTGCTGCTCCAAAGGCAGCTTTTTTGCAGTCGCAAAACGCGCTCCCTTCGCAAGCGCAAATCGCATCAGCTTCGTTAGCCAAAAGGTCGCCAACGCTGTACTCGCGTTCGTGCACGGCTCATTACCGTGCGGGTCTCAAAGACAAAATCCGCTTTAAACAATAAATAAAAAAGGAACGCATTCAAAAAATCTATTTAGCTCGTTTCACGCATCCCAAGAGGACGCTGCGCATCATCATGGAGATGGTGGACGTGCTGGCGTTAAGAAAAAAAAAACAACAAATTGGGAAAGACTAACCCACAAGAGAAAGGGAACTCCTCGTCGTTTGCGAAGTTATCCTTCGCCGCAATCAATCACCGTATTGTTGGGTTCGGGATAGCGTTGCCGAAGGGGAGAACGATAAAAAAAGAAGCGAAAAACTTGACATCTCGCGATGGTTAAATATGCATGTGAACCTGAAACGCCACACCATTCGCAGCCGTTCTTCGACCAGAAATCGATCATAGTCAAGGCCGCCGGCTAAGGACGGCGACCACGATCATCACGCGGTTGTCAGAACGATATCTTCGCGTCGCTTTCAAAGTGAGCCATTTTTGCAACGGCTCATGTTTTGCGTTTAGAATGTGTAGGTAGAAGCGCGGATTGATACACCCCCGAAGTCCCGAGCGATCGTGACGGATCGACGCGCCGGGATCGTTGTCGAAAAATTCCATTCTAGGGGCGTCGTGATCCCGCGAGCGCTCAATTTCGGTGACATTGACATTTGGTCATGTCCGCGAAAGCTCACCTTGGACGGGCGGGTTTTCGGTGGGAGCGCGGATGAATGTGTGATGAATTACTTCCGGATCTGGGAGGGGGGCGCAAGACCGCATTCTCGAGGGGATTTCGTGGCATTTGCGCTGTTTTGATTACATATGGTTTAATTTAGATTTTAGAATAAATTCGGAAGACTCATTTTTCATCCCGTATAAAGTGGAGAGACTAGATCATGCGTTGATGGATAGAAGATCGTTAAAGTAGAAATGGAAACTGATATTCGTGCCCGATCACGTGATCACCATTAAAGCGTTCTTTTCATTTCTTTCCGACCGCAATCGAACGCCACATTCAAAGCACCTTGTCCGCCGGCACTGCTAGCCATGCGGCGATCTGAAAATGATCGATGGCATGTTGGCAACAAAAGACATGCTGCAGTTTGCGTTGTGCTGTGTATCACAGCCACTCGGCTATTTTTTTTTTTATACGATTAGCGCATAATGTGAACTAATTATATGCCACACCATCGAATGAGCCGAAGCCCCATGAGTGACAAATGACGGGACGCCCGAACCTTGACGGGGGCTGGGGTCTCCAGTTCCAGCCGCAGTCTCCGGTCGCCGCAGAAGTTCTCGGCCATCGGGCACGCGCTCGTTGCCGATGCGTCGAATGCATCGACGGCTAGACGGTGGCCAGTCGGTCGCGTAAAAAAACCGGTTCCGAAGCTCCTATTTGCACCCGCTGCAAAGTGGTGAACCTTTAAGTGCATCGGCAGCAGCGGCGATAGTAAAGCGCGACACTCAAACACGCGCGGCTAGCAAAATTAAAAAAAAAAAACAACCGATGCATGATTAAACCGTTTTCATTCAGTCAAGTGTCGCCCGTTAGTGGGGAGTTTGTTACACTAAAGTTGGGTCTCGTCGGGTGTGCTTTTTTTCGCTCGTTTTGTTTAATATGTTTCAGCGCACCCCGTCTAACCGGATCGCTCGCGATTGTTGCACGCGTGTGCGGTTTAATGCACATTTGTAATTCTGATCGCGTTAATCAGCATCACTTCGGTTCGCGTCGGTCAACGATCCGATCTGATTCCGATGCATCGGCTGACGAACCGCGCACGGCAGGAAAGAGCGAATTGTTGCAAAACCGACCGGCCGACGCATGGTTGCGCAATTTTATCGGCGCAGTTTCCACCGCTCACACTGAACGGGGCTCGAAAGGAGAGCTGTACAATCGGAACAATCGGAAAATCCCAAACGGATGCTGACTGATGAGTGTTTGCGTGTTGGTTCATTTTCGAATTAAATCCTCTTGGGGTTCACCTGTGACCTAGTTGCACGAGATGATTTGGCAAGGAATTAATTAAGGGTTTTTTTTTCTGGTCACGTGTGGTTCGTGCGCATGATGCATTTTCTGATGAAAATCGTGCGAAATCACACCTCGGTGAGTAATGCCGTGTAAATCAACGCAAGTTTAGTACAACCTTATAGTGTTGATTGGACACTCATGTAGTGACCATTTTGAGTCTCGAAATGTGTTGAGTAGATCTTTTATATCATTTTTTCCTTCTAGTTGGTAACTTAGACAATATCGGAGAATAGAAAAAGAAGTAATAATTTGAGGTTGTATACTCAAATATAAAAATTTACCAAGTTGTGGAAAGCTGAAAATGGAAAACAAAATTAAAAATCTTTTTTTAAGTAATATTTCATATTTTGATGAATATTTGACTACTGAGTTCTTCCTGTTGTGATATTCTATGATATAAAATGGAAAAATTATAATCACAACAATTTTCAAGGAAGTTACTACGAAGAACAAAAATTTCTAATTTATTTTATATTTTTTCCAACAATATTGTTTAATGTAGAAGTATTACGAAGTATATTTTTTCGTATGTGCTTCAAACGAAAGGAAACCTGATAAGCCTACTCAAATGTTCCCACCAAGAACCAATCGTAATTGAAAACATAAGCACAACAGACTCAGGCTGCGACTCCTTCGGCACACTCCAGCACACCTCAAACTGTGATGAATAGCACTCAAATTAACTCCACTGCTCCTAATTGACGCATAATGTAGCCTCCCCATATGGTACACGCACCAAACTCGAACCCATTCGTGAGCGGGCGAGTTTCCCATGGTATCGATTGCGCTCGTGGTTGACATTCGCGTTCGCGTGCATGCACTTCGAATGCATGCATTTAGTAAAGACGAAACGAAAGCCAAACACACACTCACACGCGCGTGCTTTATTTGTGCAGCGCAAATGGTGGTACTTTGACATGATGAGCAAACATGTCATTAATTTCGCATCATAAGCACCCTTGGACGAAGATGAGGATGCGGATTCGTCCTTTATGGGGCGGGTGGCGCACACGTCTTGCTTTAATTACCGCCCTCACGATAGCTGTTTGCCGTTTCGAGTGCGCTCGAAACGTGCAGGGAGGGTTAGATGAGAAAGAGAGAGAGAGAGACATTTGGATGCATCGTTTGTGTACTTTATGCTAATTTCAATTGGTTTAATGATGCCATGAGTGGGTATTTATCGTTTAATTACATGCCAAAAGCATGTTTTATGGTGAATAAAATAGTCATATAAGTAAAATAGTAAAAACCAAAAAAACTTTTTACCAAAATCCTTCGGGATGCTTCAATTCTAGCAGGGTAATAAAGTCTTCATCTCATATATCTAAATATGGTCATAAACTCCACACGAAAAGGTTCACACTGCTTAGCACAGCGTCATAATAGATACGTGCGCGTGCCCAATAAACACTTATCATCATTTTCACGCCTGACGCCGATGAAAAATGACCGTTGGGGAACCACAAAACGGCCGCCAAAATCGTGCCCAACGTGACGGAACGGGGCGTGCTAAAACCTCCGTACAAGCTCGCCCGCAAAGGGGCTCGGAACGTTGCATTTTAGAAAGAAAAAAAAAATACACGCGTGAGAAAATCGACGATCGAATGTGCGTCTTCGCGGCACAATAAATGTATCGCACGCGGACAGGGGCGGCAAGGAAGACCACAAACCAACATATACGTGTATGTGGAGCACGTGTGCATTATTTCTCATACTTTACGCGATCGCTGATCGAACGTTTTCTCACCTTGTTTCTATTGTTTTTCGTTTCGTTTCGTTTTTTTTGCAGGCTTTCGGGCACGTGAGCGGATGCCACATCAATCCTGCCGTTACGATCGGCCTGATGGTGACTGCAGACGTCAGCATACTGAAGGGTGCCTTCTACATCGTGTCCCAGTGCATCGGCGCTATTGCTGGAGCCGCCGTCATTAAGGTACGGTTTTACTATTTATTTCGGATTATTTTTTAAGCTTTTAGGTTATTTCACAATTTTTTTTTCGATTTCTGATTTGATATAAAAAAATGCTTTCATTTTAATTATACACCCCAAGTGTGGAATTAATTTAGATAAGTGGAAGCGTCCAGCGTACATTCACCGGACCAGAATCGGTACGGAAAATTGCCGCTCATACTAGTGGATCGATTTTTCATACCCACACGAAACGGGCAATAATACAGAACGCGCTTTCGCGCTTTGTTTGCCCGCACAACAAATCGTGCGTGCAGGGCGAGAGGTGTGTCACGCAGACACGCGGCCGAACGCTGGTTAAATTTTAAACGCGCGGAAAACTGTGTCAACAGCCGCGCTCTTAGATGGCCCTGTTTGTGGCTAAACATGCTCAGGCACACTTACCCTGCCTGCACGAATACGAACGAATGGCGAACGGTGGAACGGAAACAACGCCTCCTTCGTTCATCGCTTCGTTGACATGTCGTTGGCTGCTGCACGATGCGCGTTACGGGACGCTTTTCAACAATCGCTCACACACTAAACACAAAAACCAGATGAGTTGTGTGCACAGAACCATCGAGAATGCGAAAACAAAACGCATCCATTCGCAGGGTTTGTCAGCTGGTCTTTTCAGCTGTCGGCCACAAGCCTTGCGCAGGGGTGGTGAATAAAACAGGGTGCGCACAACAATGCGACAACCTGGCCCAAATTACCCCCATCGCTCAAGCCGATGCACGGTTTGATGCACAAAACTGCATCTGAATAACAATGCCGTCTGTGATCTATCACTCCAAACGTCCGCCATTGCCTACCTTCAGGCGCATCATCCTACAAGTGTAGTTTTTTTTTATCTCTTATACTCGACTCGTTTGTGTGCACGCACATCACATATTTTTCTAAAGCACAATTGCCCCGTTTTGCATGGCTCTTGTGGGCCGATCGGTGCGAACTACGCTTCCACCGAGCGGCGGGAAGACAACAGGACGCACACCTTTCCCTACCGCACACAACCCAGGTTCGTCGCTTGTCGAACGCGCATTTAACTCACCTGTTCTTGTATCGCCGCCGATCGCTCGCTGATTTGTTTGCTGTCAGGCTAGCGTCAATGCGCGCCCCGATCGATCGATCGCACTGTCATGTCGTATGTGTGTCGCACCGGCTGCTCTTCAGCGTGAACCAACCGGTGACAGCCAGCCAGGGCTCAGCAGGCTAGACAATTGCCGCTCGAAATGCCAAGGTACGCAGCCCAGCCAGTCAGCCCTTGCGCAGTACGCGAAAAAGGGGACCCACAAAAGGTTGTACCGGTACGTACAATACGTTGCGCATGGCACACGGGGTAAAGTGTTTTATCAGTCACGATGGGCACGGAACGAGACGGTTTTTATGGTCCAATGGGAGCAGGAAGCTACTGGCGGACTCTCATTAATGCTCGGACCCAAATGGGTAGTGGTGGTTTGCATAAAAATGGATCAAATAAACTTTGACACGTTCACCTTTCATTTGTGACCATTAAGGGCAGCGGTTGGCGGTTTCGTTTTCGTCCTTCCGTTTTGGTGTCCTTTGAGTTTTATTTTTTGTGCTTTTCTACGTTAAAAGCCACGTGGTTATTAAATGTCGGTCACGATGTTTTCTCGCGCGATGGCAAAATGATTAACAGGAATATATCCCAACGCTATGTTCACTTAAAGCTGGCGGGACCAAAGTAAATTGAAAAAAAAAATCAATCGATTGTATATTTAAGCTCACCAACTTGAGAGTGTTTATTAATTTAAATTTTTTAATATAATTTGTTCCATCTATAAACTTCTCATTTCTTCGATTGTGTTAAAGTGTTACATGGAAGAATTTGTTGACTAGTGAATAAATATTCTTTTTAAAAATAAAAGATAAATCTTGAAGATAGCTGAGACTATTTAAAGCCGACCAAAGTGAACTAAGTGATCAGACCTTTCCCGCGTAAATAATCGAAAAATTCGATCGATCACCTAACGGGCTCATTTCCTCGGTTGAAAGCGTTGCACTAACTCAATGTTTGGAGGTTAGTTTTCCACCTTCCAGCACCGGTACGGCCCACAAACCTTGCCGAGCCATCAATCAAACGGCACAAACCAACGCGCAAGCGCGTTCGTTCGAGACATTCTGTCTGCTGCTAGTGCCAATAGACACACACGCGGTTTAACACGCGCTTTGATGCTGAGCCGATAAATTCACCATCACCGGAGCAGAGTAGGCGCTAATAACAGCCCCGTTTTGCGACTCGCCGGCGGAATATCCCTAATCCAATTTTCGGAAGAGCATAACAGAGCAGAAGAAGAAGGAAGGCGACAAGAAGCGTGCGAGTAAAACAGCAGTTCAGTCGCGACACCCCGTGCATGCACCGGCCGACTGACCGACCGACCGAAAAACCTGAACGGAACCTATTCATTAGTGTGTTCCCCTTGCCCTAAACCTTGACCGAAAGCCGACCCGGTGTAACCGGTTACCGGTGGACGAGGTCCGTTTAAGCAGCGCCGGGCAGATCAATCCAATTTTGATTTGGCTGCGGACGGCAAAGTACGGGGAGTGGGAGATCCTGCATTAACCTATCGCCCTCGAAAACATCACCGCGTCAGTGGGAGTGTTGTGTTGTGTTGTGTCATCCAGTTACTGGGGGTTTGGGTGCCAATGTTTTTGAGGATTTTTTCTTAGGTCTTAGGCAAGGGTCTCATATGACGCCTCTCAGCACGCCACAGCAACAAATTAGTCAGCAAGAGTACAGAGA
>JXWZ01013662.1:0-12350 GCA_000956215.1 Anopheles farauti No. 4 | reverse complement strand
CACGTAAGCTCGCGGCGCCACAGTATGCAACAACCGTTCATTCTCGACGTTGTTGAGATTGATGTGCACGCTTTGAAAGTGGCAATGTTATGGATAAGTGGGAAGGGGGGAGGGGGGGGGGCGAATTGTGTACCTGCGTGTGTTAAGTGTCTTCTTCCGCCTGCAAGGGGTCCCACCGGTGAAATCGGTTATATCTAAATCAGCACAACGCGCGACCCCTCCCATACATGGGGCATACCGTGGTGCGTGTTTGTTTTAATAACGACCGCAAATCGCACCACAATCGTGCGACATACGCGACAATATGCAGCTGCTTTAGGAACTTTTACCAAAGCCGTTCTGTGACATTCTCCTGGGCCTATCCCTAATACGAACGCATTGCCATTGGTGGAGAACTACCACCGCCAATATAAGCGGGGGTATGACTCATGCAGTCGAGTCCAGCCAAGCGTATGTTGGCGCTGCTGATTGCTACCGTTCAACGTTGAGTGGACCACATATCACATCTCGCTCGTAGTGGTTGGCCGATGCAGAATAAAGTCACGAAGCCGGTGCGATTTTAATGTATGTATCCGCGATTCTGTGTTACCTTTTGTGGTGGTGGTTCGTAAATGTCACCGTGGAATACTAAAGCATAGTATGTCCAATGTTTTCTACTTGCAAATTTCAGGCTTAGCACGCGTTGCTTGTGTGGTCGAATTCAGATCAGTGGCACCGTTTATGTAAAGCGAATAAAATAATTAGAACTGTACTTTCATTTATTTATTATTGGAATTTGTTATTGCCAATCTTGCCTAATAGGTTCACTCTTTTTTAGTTTCAGAACTAAATAAAAAAAAATAATTCTAGCCTTCATGATTTTGGATTTTACCATTCCTGTTTATCTTCGTTCCACCTTGTTACACTATTTCTCATCCTAAGACAAACGTTTTCTACGATAGCCTTTTAGCAAAAGATCGCATTTACGTGTAGGATGATTATTGTATCGCTTTGACGTGTTTCAATTCCACTTTCACCATTTTCATAATTAATGGTAACGTTTCGCTTTTCAATGCCAGTGAAAAGCGAACGATGGCACAGGCCATTCGCTCAGCTTTTCGTGTTGGTTTTTCGTATTCATATGCGCAAGATACAAACAATGAGCTAAATTTTCCACATCACTGTGCAATAACGTGTTTTGCAATGAAAGGGTTTGGATCTCCGGTTGAAGATGGATGCCGGCGCGCACATGCCGTGTGAGGTAGAATGCGTTACAGTATCGTAGCGTCTGATGCACGTATGGTTCCATTCGGTTGAGCTTGGTAAATAATTTTCTGGAGAAATTTATTCAATGAAAAATCGTAAGATGAAAAAAGTTGATCTATATGTTCGTCAGACATCCGGATGCTTTTTCATGTAACGTACAACATCACACTACTCATGTAGCGTCTGCTAGCGAAAGTGTTTTCATTATTGCTTTCAATTCTCTATAATTTTTTCTTACCTTTACCAGGGCACCAAGCTATGGATCATCATGGAATATCTCGGCGGTGGATCCGCTCTGGACCTTATGAAGGCGGGTCTTTTCGAGGAGATGCATATCGCCATCATACTGCGCGAGGTGCTGAAAGGTTTAGACTACCTGCACTCCGAACGAAAACTGCACAGAGACATCAAGGCAGCGAACGTGCTGCTGAGCGAGCTGGGCGACGTGAAACTGGCTGACTTCGGTGTGGCTGGCCAACTCACCAATACCACCTCGAAACGAAACACCTTCGTCGGTACGCCCTTCTGGATGGCACCGGAAGTGATAAAGCAGTCCATGTACGATTCCAAAGCCGATATCTGGTCGCTAGGTATTACCGCAATCGAGCTGGCGAAAGGCGAGCCACCCAACTCCGAGCTGCATCCTATGCGGGTGCTGTTTCTCATTCCGAAGAACAATCCACCGCAGCTAACTGGTAGCTACACAAAGCCATTCAAAGATTTTGTCGAAGCGTGCCTAAACAAAGATCCAGAAAATGTAAGTTAACTGTGCCTCTGGCTGTACGTAGCTTTGATAATTATTGATTTTTTTTACACAGAGACCTACAGCAAAGGAGCTGCTAAAGTTTCCGTTCATCAAAAAAGCGAAGAAAAATTCCTACCTGATTGATCTGATCGATCGGTACAAAAAGTGGAAGTCACAAAAGGGCGAGGAGAGCGAAACAGAGTCAGAAAATTCGGACTCGTAAGTAGCGAAGCTGATAATATTAATGATATAAACGATATTTATGGTTTCGATATATCAAACCTCTTTTGCAGCGAGGATTCCAAGCAGGATAGCGATCTCGATGAACCGTGGATAATGACGGTGAAGGGGTTGAATTTTAACAATTTCAACAAAAATGTGATGGAAGACCCGCTCGGATCGCCGGTAAAACACAACGGTACTAGCAACGTTGGCGGCGGAGTCAGCTCGAACCGTGATAGGGATTACAATTTGAATCAACATAAAACAAGTCAGGTAGCTGTAATTACGTACGAATACCGATAGAGTTGCCTTATTGAATTGTGTATTTTTTGTTTTCCAGCCAAGAACGTCCTCATCGCCATCGCATCAGTCCTCGTCGACGCTGATCGCAGCCAATAATGCCACCAATAATAGCAACACCAGCCCCATGATTGTGGATTCGCGTAAGGAGCGCGAGCTGCAAAATCAATTCTCTGCCATGCATCTGCAGAAAGAGAAGGAAGCGAGCTTAGAACGACAGCAGCAGCAGCAACAGCAACGCGATCACCGCCTGGAGCGTGAAGCCGAATGGGAGAAGGATCGCGAGAAGGAACGAGAACGGGAGCGAGATCGAGAGCGGGACCGAGAGCGGGAGCGTGATCGCGAACGGGAACGAGATCACCGCGAACGGATAGAGCGTGACCACCGGGAAAAGGATCGTGATAATAAAGAGCGCAAGATTGTTGCCTCGGAGAGTATGGGCGGTGGTGCGGGTCAAGAGTCGGAGAAGCGCAGCAGCAGTTTGAGGCGCGAACGGGACTCCCCGAGCCACAACAACACCAGCAACAGCAATGGCAACTCGCGCACCAACAGTATTACGAATGTAAATAATAACTCCAGCAAAAGTTCGAGTCGATCATCCTCGACGACGACAACGACGACGGCGTCGTCGACAAACAGTGGCTGCCTTAAGGCAATTATCTTCCCCCTTCTATCTGAGGTAAGTATCGTGTAGCTTCTTGTTTGATGCAACAGGACGACGAGTGTACTAGCACGCCGTGCATGGTTCTATTTTACAGATGCAGCGAAATTACAGCAGTGGCTCCGACATGGGAGACTTACGGCTAGCCTTCGAGAGCGCCGAACGGAGTAGTCCGGGCGTGAGTGATCTGTTTGTGAAGGAAATCATCCACAAGCTCGTACCCGGTTTCTCCGAGACGCGAATCAATACGCTTATAGACAAGGTGACACGGTAGGTTCTGGTACCCGTTGCCAGCTCCCAACGGAGCGTACCGCTCTATCTCTCCCTGTTCCGGACGGGTGCGGTTGGATGTGTGGATAGGCTTGACGTGGTGGTGATGGAATGGTTTTCTAGTGCTAAATCGTTCGTTTGTTACTAGTATGTAAAATATTTTATCGAAGGTAATGTGTGCGTGTGATTGTATACACACACTAACTAAATCCGTGGTATCAACCTGTATTATGATGATGTTTTGTTTGTTTGAATAAGTAAAAATCAAACCTTCCTCTTCCTATCTCTCTTTTTCACATTCTCTCTATCAATATCAATGGTACTTTTCGGTGTTGTAGCTCCCTTTTGCATACCGATAGTATTTTTCCACAGTACAATAACTGCACACACGGTAGGGTTCAGCAGGTTCAGGATACCGTAAGTGGCGTACCGTAGGGAAGCGTATTGACTAACCGTCGAAATAATTTTTGTAGAAACCCCATTCAAAAATCTACTAATTTGTATTAACATTTTTCGAACTAATGGCATAATAGATTGCGACTATTCAACCCAGATAGGTTCTACAAATGTGGGGGTGATTGTTGCGAATTACTGTCATACCGCATTCGTTGCAATTCCCATTGAGTATTTCCTGCCCTTTCATATCCTTTCAGTGAATCCAGAAGAAAACGGTAGAGCACATTGTGGGTCTTTTATTTTCTGTACCGCGGCGCAGTGTAACTACTCTCGTGTTAAGGTGTTTCATGTGGCAGCTATACGACATTCATAGTCATGGGATAGTGATTCAAAACGTTCGTACCAGCGCAGAGTGTGGTTCTGGGATTTCAAGAATTTCCGTACCTTCTTTCGTTATCCTTTTTTTATTGTTAGAAGCTCAATCATGAAACAGTCGATGCCCGCCTTTCCCAAAACTCTGATTGAAATGAAGGCAACATTGAAGAAGGATGTCATGTACTTTTTTAGTTAGTTTGTTTTTTGTTATAATTTTTTGTTGCACTTTCTGTTGCACAGTGCAGCGATAATAAAGAAAACACTGAATAATATATAAAAGATTGAATGAAGAATCACATATTAAAGGTGTAAAACGATTAGAATATTTAAGTGACAATTCTAAAACTATGTTATAGTATATCCTAATAAAAATGACGTATGAAATTCATTAACGTGCAGTTCGCCCAACCTTCGTAGCTTGTTCTTACGACATATTTTGACAAAGCAGAACAGTAAAAGGAGCAAACGAGAAGCCCTTGATTAATAAACAATACGAGCGGTGCGTTTAGCAAACAGGAAATCACGCGAGTGTGAGTTTTTATGACAATATTAACTGTTTTTGCTAATTAGACAGTAAGAACATGGGCTAGTGGGACCCAACAACGCAGCAAGAGATAATGAAAGAAATTACTAACAATGGCGACACAACACTGCGCGTTTCGTAATAAAGAGCAAGCGTGTGTAGAATTGCAATTGTTATTGAAACTGCATTGCAGATGTATAATCACATGAGAACAACTACACAACAACACCACAACCTAATATACACGCACACCTAAGCACGGACCGTTTCCAAAGAAACACATTCACATAATAATTTATCTTTTACTGTTTCGTAGGTTTTTGTCACAATGTTCGAAGTTTGCTTCACAAACTATTTCTGTACATATTTGTAAATTTCCATAGAACTCCGGGGTTGTTCGTAATCCTTGATATTGGATAATAATAATTTGTTCCTAACAATTTCGATTGTATGCATATGTTCAGGTTGCAAATCCATCATGTAAAATTTCTTTAGGAATCTGTATCAAAGTTAAATGCCAGAAATATTCGTTGTATTTAATTTCATACGGCAATTAATCGATGTTATGGGCTCAATCAACTTCTCGTGAACGTGAACATCTGCTCCTTAAGAATACTTTAGTTCGAGCTACCTTCTTTGGTTGCAGATATGCAATATTTTAGAAGAGGAAACTCTATACCCTTTAGAACAAGGGTAACTGTTTAAGTTTACCTCTTCAATGTGGAGCGTGCAAATCAATATTTATGTCATAGTGAAATAAAATCGAGTGTGATGAAATATCATCATAATCTATCATAGTAACGTCCATTCAATAAAATAAGTTTTTCATTTTAAAAAGAATAAAAAAATATTTTAAAGTATTTTCTAACATTCACGCAACACTTGTGGGAAAAATAACGAAAGGCTACATTTAATTTGTATATTATTTTTAAAATTTTCTTCTATATTCACGTTCACGGAAGGTCTCATGCATCGTTTTAGTGAAAACAAAATTGGATAGTTTTATATCGTGAATTCATTTAGTAAAGGGATGTTAACGGTTTTACTACATTCTTCCAACATTCACTATGAAGATTACACACTGTTGTTTTTGCTCTTACGTATGATTTTTTAAAACCTCACCTTTTCATCTTTTCCATCCCTCCCTTAGCCGAGCTTCCGGTAACTCTTCCAAGATGACCGTACTCTATTAGGACATGTGTGTTCACTTGAATTATCCTGTCAGCGTGTCTTTCTCTCGTCATGTTGTATGCATTGTGTAGGTCATTTGCCTTTTGTCATGTTTTGCAAACTAAAACACTTGTTTATTGTTTGTAAGATGTATACTGTCTGTTGGGTACACTTTTCGAGGATTAGTACATCTTTTAAATGATAATGTGTTTAACTACCGGAAGGTGTATCACATTGTTGATTGTTCCTGATTGTTTTTGTTCTTTCTTTTTTTAACGCTAACATCGCCTAACGAGAAATGGACTAACAAAGCATCTTTCCATTACATTTGAGCTAGTAGTATTGATAAATACTAGTGCGACAGGCTCGTCATGAACCGAGCAATCTTCTAACGAGTCTCGTGAAAAGTGAAAGCAACAACCAACATTTGCCAACATAAATAATGAGAACTAAAGAGTAAAGTACAGTACCGGCAGTGGCGCAGGATTGTAAAGTGTGAGAGTTATTTTTATTTATTTGCACTCGCTAGAAACGTGGCGATGAATTCTCTGGAAGACATCGTTCTGATAACACCAGCATGGATAATATTTTTAGAATTTTGGCTTCATCTGTCCCGCTGATTTGAATGAAGTTATTTCACTTTTAAATTCTATCAAAATTCAACAATACTTGACTGAAATGAAGTAAAACATTACCTTTAACAATACGCTACAAATATGAGCAGAACCATTTAGAGTTATTTAAAACAATTCAAGTAAATAAAACAGCTATCTACGTCGGATCGGACAGTGCTGCAAAAATAGTAGTGAATGTGGATCATAACGTGGAATAAACGGAAAAATAATTATTTCCTTGTGTTGGACATACATACAGGACTTACTGGAGTAATAAATGTGTTAAAGATGTGTAGAATGAAACGGAGGAAACCCGTTTGAGCGGAACGCAGTTAGTGCTAACGAATAGCTGTTTGCACCATGTAACAATTACACAACTCCCAAACATACATACACCCGTCATGTGGATGTTCTAATGCATGGGAATCTGCATAAGAATAGGTTTGAAACTAATTAGTTGAGCAGAAGAGGTCTTACAAAAATGAAAACAATAAATTGACGTATTAAAAGAAGTACTAAACGAATTTTCGTGTCTTTCTCTTCAAATCATTTGTAAATAATAGCAGACGATGGTTACGTATGAGATAAATAATTTCATCCGAACTAAATAGATAGATTCCTCACATCAATAAACGAAGATGTTTTCAAAAGATGACTTAAAAATGTAGTAAGTATTCTTTTTAGAATAAAAATTAAAAACAAAATTAAATAAATTTATTTACTATGCAGAGTGGGGTGCAAAGCATGTTCCAATTAATATGTTTGTGAAATACATCAAATGAAAAAATAGAGAATATTGCAACAGAACAGGAGCATTATTTTCAGACTAACAGCACAATGTGGTGTAAGCGGTCGCTTAAGATTGGTAAAACGTTTAAAACTCAACAAAAGAATCATAAGACACGCGGCAAAATATATTCTATCATTTATGTATATATATTTCATTCGCTAAATAGTATGAATTTCGCTCTCCGTACAACAGAGGCCAACAAATGCACATTTCATTGTTATTGTTGTTCTGCTAGTGAGATTTTACTCCCTACTTCTTCTGCTGTAACAGCCTGCTAAGACGAGACAAGGTAGTAAAACGTAAAATATTTAACACGACAATACAACTATTGGAAAACTGGGAAGGACACTCTAGTTATCGCGACCACGCTAGGTGAACGGGACTTATATGCTAACAAACCATCATCATCGAACGTCGAAACAAAGGTTGCTACCGTTATGGCTTTTGAGATTATTTGTATAAACTTGGTGTATATATAAATCTATTGCCATTGCACCTTATAGAAAAGCGCGAACCAGGGAAGAAGTAAAACCTGCCATCTGATCTAGAACAACGTGAATATATTCGGCGGCAGAAAAACGGAGAAACACTTCAATCATAATATGTTGATATAGAGAAGGTGAAAAGGAGAAGGATCTAATCTGGTACAGTTCGATACATACTACCATTATCGTGTTTTCTTGCTTGCGAGATACGTGTAACGTAGTTTGAATATATACTGTTTGGAATCGATTTCGATCACTTGCGGCATCGGGCGGCCCTAGACGTTTGACGATGGTGCTAACACATTGATATAAACACGCAGTAAATATACTAAACCCTCTGGTTTCCACTGTACAAGGCTCAACTATGATGCATTCTGTTCAGCTTTCCATTTTTCTCCCACATTGATAGCTATCAATTCGATAAACTTCTCGTCATGGAACATTGTAAGATTTTTACAATTCATCAAAATCATCAAAATCATCTGCACCTCTCAGCTCCGATCAGCTGCTCGCCAGGTCGTCCTCCTTCAGTGTGGCTCCTGTTTCGTTGAGCACCCGGTTTTTCAGTTGCTCGATCTCTAACAGCAGTTCCTTCGTATCGTAATCGAGCGACTCATTCTCCGACTTTAGCTGGCGATCCTGATCAATGTCCCACTCGAGCGATCCTTCCGGTGTCGATGATATGTGCGAAAGGTCCGACGAACCACCGTGTGTTAGTCTATCCACACTTGTTAGACTCGATGCTGCGCGATGCTCGAAGGAAGAAAATGGTCGAAAACTTGGCACCGGACGAATGCTTTCGAGTGATCCTGCGACGTCCCCATCGCCGGTGTTGCTGTTAGCTGCCACCAAACGGATTGACCGTCTATCGTGACCTTGATAGGTAGGTTGCTGATGGTGGTCCAGCTTGCGTAGGGCGTTGATACGATCTTTGCTACGTTTGAGTGTGGACCATTCTTCGATTTTGAATACCGATTCCTGCACCGAGACAGGAAAACTGTGCAGCTGTGTTGCTTCCATCTGTGGATCATCTTCTTGCGATAACCTGATAAGACCAAACATTGTAGAACAATATTACAAAAAATATTCATACATTTTTCGTTTGCAAAAAAGGCAATCCTTGTTAAGATAACTGCTATTAAGAATATCGGCGAAACTAGTCTGCAAATACTCTCTATCACAATCAATGATGAAAACCAAAGTGTCAGGCGTCTCCATGCCTTATTCGAATAAAATCTTTCCAGTTTCGTCTTTGTTAAAAAAAAAATATCTACAAATTTTAATCTAATAATTGTATTTTCAAACTACTTAAGCAAAATAAAAGGAACTAGTCAGCTGATAGTCTATAGCTGAGTGTTTTTGACAAAATATCGTGCTATTGATCTTTCACCCGAGCTTTAGGATTTCTCTTGGATATAGCAATAGAAAAAAAAGCTTTCGTTGTCGTGGAAACGCATGGTATATCTATATCACTTACCACTGGCTGTGCTGGTAACCGTAATCATTTTCCCATTCCAAATCGAGCGAGCTGCCCGGTGTGGAGGTTTGGTCCGTTTGCAAATCGTTGTATCCGTTGTTGTTCGTTTTCCGATGGCCATCCTTCGACACGAGCAGCAAAGAATGTGCATCGAGGCACTGCAGTTGAATGTCCGATCTGAGAGAACGAAAGTCAGGTTTTGGTTAGCGTTTGCCGTACTTAAGCCTTTCTCCTTTCATTCCTACCCCATTTTTGGTTGCTGATTATGTTTGCCTGCGCTGTCAGCAGTGGCGGCGCGTTTCGAAAAATTATTGTGTTTTGCTTTGTTCAGTCTTGCGTAGTCTACATTCGTTCTCGTCCAAAACTTCCTCAAAAAGTTTGATTTGCCCTGTAAAGGTGAATTGAACCGTAAGCGGAAGCATTAGTAGCGGCGATGCGGACGAATACGGTCAAGGACATTTCCGGCCCGAGACACTTACGTTTGATTTGATTTTTATTGCTTCTTGCAATTCGCCTTCCTCCTGCCGCCCGTCCGTGCACTGCATTCCGTCGATCAGGATCTGTTGCAAATGGATTTTTAATTAAATTTTCTTGCTTTTGCTGGTTCATTGGATTGAGTGTCGCTTGCGCATGGAAAGGTGGCGGAAGTGGGCAATGAGGTTGCATGTACAGCCTTTGCCAACCTTTGCTTACCTCGTACTGACTATCGCTTGCATTCATTCGCGTCCGGCTGAAAATGGATTCGAAGGCGGTGGATTGAAGTAATGGTCGAGAAAAATGAAAATTGCTATACAAAATCCTACACTCTGACGCGCCTACACTTACCTCGTCCGTTCGTTGGTGTCGTCGGAAAGGCATCCTTTGAGGCAGTTGCCCATTTCGCATTGGCTTCACGGGAAGGTTTGCACGGGAAAAACGGAACCTTTTCCACTTCCGTCGCCTGTGCCTTTGCATGCAGCTCGCAATCATGTGACAAAGAAGCGTGTGGAGCCGTGCTGCTGCAAATGGTGTTTGGTACTGCGGAAAAGTTGTGTCCGCACGATGAAAACTTACAGGCTGGATTGGTGTTTGGGGTATTGATAAATATCAGCCACTCCTTCACATCTTCTAACCACTTAGGAAGGAGCGAATGGGCACACTTTCGATCGCAGATCCTTCATTGGTCTAACAATGACTCATTCTATTCGATGCATATCCATGGCTGTGATATGTGACGTTTGTTGCGTTGTAATACTCGGCCTGATACACCCTTTGTTACTATAAAAACACCATCTCACATGAATCCTGCACTTTAATCAAGTTTTTACGTTATTTGAACATTATATTACAATTCAGTTTTCCCATAACATTATCGAAAACAAACAAAACAATCCACGAAACATCCCCCAGCACGACGGGAAACGTCAAACAAACGAATAAACCTGCGGAGCCTACTATGGTAATCAATAAATTCAACAACTCGTTGCCCGTCCGTTGCCCTCCAACTGCGTGCCGTTTGGCCCCTTCGTTCTGTACGCAAGGAGCACTGGACGTAGTAATTTTTAAAATATTCACCCCCAACGACACACACTCACGAACGCACCGCCGAAACCCTTTGGCGGAAAATCCTTTGACGTAAACCACGGTAAAGAGCGGAGACGTGTGCTTCGGGTTCGGCTGGTGAGTCGATATGCAAAATTTGCGGAAACACAATGAAAAACCAACATGTACGGCGTTGGGACATGCAACAGCAGGTGCATGTGGGGGTTGCAGGAAACCTGTCATGACAGTAAACAGCTGACTAGTGTTGGCTCTCGGTAGGGTTTGTTCGTCGAGCGCAGGCGCTGTTCGTGTTGTTTACGTTTTTTGCACTACGAACGACCGGCGGCCGGTTGGCTTCGTTGGTTTTTCTGTTGTGCTCGTGAAAAATACAAGATTGACTTGAAAATAAATCGAAACAAACTGTTTTCTTGAGGAAGAAAATCATTTTCCACCGTTCAGAAACATTGGACTTCACTTATAAGGATGGGTGGCCAAATTGTGGCAATGTCATGTAAATTAGAGTGTTTTTTTGGTTGCACAATTTTTTAAAAGACTTCTATAGCAAAATAACACAATTGAACTAGTTTTCAGCAGGTTCAATTAAAAACTTAAATATCATTCTCAAACGCAATATGAACAGGTTTACAGTACATGTTTTTTAATGATGAAGATGACTTCTACATTATTTATTATTTTACTAAATATATGCATCTTTCTGCAACGCGTCTAATAGTTAATATGTAATAATAGTTAACGCGTACGCGACGAATTAATTGTTTGGCAGGAATCGAAAAATAAACATGTATTGTATTAAAAATGCCAAAATTGTTTTTTTTTATGTTTACAATGTATTTACAATTTTTTTCTTCTTTCTTTGACTACTAAGGGAGCCTAAAACGAGCACATAATTCACTAATTTGATAATTTAGACATAATTTAAAAAGAAAAGAAAGATGTTTTTGTGAAACTGCTATACAAATTTGCCTACAAAATACATTTACCCTCCGATTGCCCTATGCAAAAGTAAAATTATTATTATGAATTTGTGTGCTCACAACTCTGTTGGCGAGAAATCGGTCCAACAAGAATTACTTGTCTATTCGATCTCCCTTCTGAAAGGGACATTCTTCTTCTCTTTGGCGTAACGACCGAAGTTATTCCTGCCTTTTTACCAGCATACTGGACTGATTTCACCACCATAGCTGAATAGTCACTCTTCGCTAGAGGGAAAAAGGGACAATAAAGAAGCTTTTATAATATTGTTGTTTGTAGAAAGATGTATAGCATAGTGCTACTATGTACTAGTTTTATCAATTATTCTAAATTAAATTACAAACAAAAATCATTCACTGTTCCTGTTCACATATCTATATGATTTTTAATGCTCAACCAAACATTCGATGTCAACCAAACAGTGAAGTTATTTTCGTTATAACCTTCAGTTAGCCGTTGAGTGAATTCTTGCAAGGTAAAATCTGTGTAGAAGGAAATGTGGTGTTTAGTCCTTTTCAGTGAACACGTTCTTCGGTTAATTAATGTAATTAATGTCGGTCATT